>MU827306.1:1944628-1957071 GCA_029204205.1 Desmophyllum pertusum | reverse complement strand
AATTGATGTATTTTATAATTTTAAAGACATCGACTTTGTTTAACACTTAACAGTCTAACGACTGACAAAACTGTGGCCCTCAGCTAGATCAATTGGATTTTTGAAATATTGGATTTTGAGGAGGGCGGAGGGAAAACCGGATTACGGAGAAAAACCCTCGGAGCAAGGACGAGATAGACTGCGAGCAGTCCCTCTTTCTTTCTGATATCGAGCGCGAAGCGCGAGTGAGCGGAAAATCGAGCGCGAAGCGCGAGCGAGCGGGAGATGGGCCGAGCGGAAGTGAGTCACGAAGTGAGAAGAGCGAAAGATAGAGGGACTGCCGGCTTTCCTCTTTCCGACGCGTGCTTGAATTTCCCGTTGTACAGACAACGGAAAATTCGGATTGGTTAATTAGACAATGGACGCTGTCAGATTAGTTTTGATTAGTATTAACTTCTTGACAACCTCTTGACGACTTGTTGACACTACAGCGGCTTAGATTTCATAGCGCGAGACATCAATAACGGCAACTTTGTGGCGAGAATGCAGAATGTTTTCAATGTTTATCTCTTCATTTGAACGAAGTAGTTTTAAAGGAAGAACAGAAGCAAGCAATCGAAGCTTTGCTGATGGGAAAGGATGTAATGGCCGTTCTTCCCACCGGCCTTCTGGAAGAGGATGATTTATCAGAGTTTTGTTAACGTGAAAGATTCGAGCGATTCCGCATTAGAGTCGGATCACAGGTCTACTCCGCATCTGATCATCTGATCTGATGATCTGATCTGATCTTTCGCTCTTCTCACTTCGTGACTCATTTCCGCTCGGCCCATCTCCCGCTCGCTCGCGCTTCGCGCTCGATTTCCGCTCACTCGCGCTTCGCGCTCGATATCAGAAAGAAAGAGGGACTGCTCGCAGTCTAAGGACGAGAATCAAATGAGAACAAACAGAACAAACTCATTCAACCCTCGTCTGGAATCGGACCTAGGCCACATTGGTGGGAGGCAGGTTTTCTCACCCCATCCAGTTGCTCCCCAAAACTTTGAAATATAATATGAATTTCCGATTTACTTTGTTTTTGTCTCGTGTGGAATTACTTTTTCCATGTGTTTGCTTGCCAATTGACGGTCGAAAACATTAAATGCCGTTAATTTTGGAAGTTCGATATTTCACAACGCAAAATTTTTCATGATTTCGTATCATTTTTCCAAACCAACTCCGATTTCAGTACAGAAAAAAAGATTCCAAGCGAGTTAGAATAGCGAGTTGAAAAAAACAAACAGACATCCAGTGTCTATTATTTTTTTCATCCGCGAGTCACACGCAAGTTTACGGAGAGGGACTAGTCTCCTACGCAGCCTGCGTAGGAGACTAGAGAGGGACTGGTGCGAGCAATTTTCTTTCTCACGCCCATTTCAAGATGGCGGTGTCAAGTTATTGCACAAGGAGCCCACAGTAACCTGATTACCTAGCACAACACAATCGAGCCGCCAGCTGCCCGAACCACTAATTTTTAAGGCAATAACGTGCTCCCATAACAACATGTAATACTAAACCGGTTTATTAAGAATAAAACATAAAAGCGTGCTTAACAACACAATTATCTCTGTTTCTAGCCACTTTTTAACTCCAAGCAGCATAAACCGTTGATTATGCTGTTTGAGGTTAAAAAGTGACTAGAACAGAGAGAACTGCGTGCAAAAACAAGAAAATTAATGCCCTGGCGCCGGCCCTTAACTTAATGATGCGTCTGTCTGCACATAATAAACGATTACTATGTAGAACGTTCTATGTTATGCCATTTTGGGCATTTTTTCGCGTCATTGAATTTCCGCGATTGTTAAAAATCAAAACTGGTCGCGAAAATTTAATGTCGCGAAAATGTCCTATAATAAGGTAGCTATGAAGTTGTGAGAGACTCCAGGTGAACAAACAACTTGGTGCCGAAAATTCATAATAATAATGATTTTTGAGACAGTAAAGGTAACTTGTGTGAAACCGCGACAAACTCACAGCTCTGATAGGACAAGTGAAGTATATGAATAAATCACGATGAAAATTATATGGACTGCGGATATAGAGTGAAATTCAGGGCTTCAAGATATCAAACACTCGAGACAGTGTCAGCTCATCGGGACATCCAAACACCGAGAAGAGAGATGAAAATACGGCGCGCAGCGGAGTATTTTTTTGACGAAATTCGAGGTGTATGGATAGCCGATGAAACACTGTCTCGAGTGTTTGATACATCTTCTCAATCGAAACAAAAAATAAGGAGTAAACGGAGAAATAAAATCGAAAAAAATCGATGATATCAGGAGCCCATTACTCGGAGCCTCCATACGTACTATATTCTTGAGTCAACCCTGTCCCGTTTCAGTTTATTTTTTAGAATTGATCTCCCGCGAAATTATCTTGTTTCCGCTGACCGCTGAACAATAACGAACAATAAGGCGTTATAATAGCAAACTGTTACCATGGTTACTCCATTGTCATTTTCCTTCAGAAACCAAAATGTTTGTCTTTTTGTCAATATTGCATCATGGGAATCCAATATGGCGGAAAACTTGAAAACGGATTTCCGCTGACAAGTTGCGACTTCTTTTTAGTTTTCTTTTGTTTGCGCATGCGTATCCCGGTTTCAGTCTGGGGAACAATTGCCGTTTTGGGCAAATCTTCGATGAAGCGTTCGGAGAATTTCTAATTGTTATTATCCAATCGAAAACTAGCGCGAGTACTCACAGATACCCCAATAGCAATCGTACCAGCAAAGCGCAAACATCATGGAAAGAAATGATGGTATATATTTTTTATGCAACATGTTGCTTAGCAACTTTGGGGACGAAAACCGCGGGCTCAATCCCGTCTCGGAGACGGGATTTCGCCCATCAACTTGTACTTGTTCCCCCGACTGGTTTACACGGGCGACGCAACGACGCAAGCACAAGCACAAGAAAAATATAAAATGTCCTTTTCTTGTGCTTGCTTTTGTACTTGCGCGTGTGTTTGCGTCGCCCCGATTTACACGTACGTGCCTTGTGCTTATACTTTTGCTTGCGTGGTACCAATCTCGTGCCCAGAGTCAACGGTCTCCTCGGTCAGCGGGTCGTCGCCAGGTTAGACTCTGGGGGAATGGAATTTTGAATACCAGAAATCCTGGTGTAACGGCCATTGTTTGTTACACGAGACAGCCAATCAAAAAATTCGATATTTATTCCATTCCCCCAGAGTCTAACCTGGCGACGACCCGCTGACCGAGGAGACCGTTGACTCTGGGTACGAGATTGGCGTGGTACGTGTAAACCAGCCTCTAGTATTCGAGACCTGGACAGCTGAGTTCAACCCATAGCTTTAAGTCCGATGATATCCATAAAGTTTAGAAATAGTATACCATTCGAGGATAAGTAGGATTTATTTTTGCAATGACATGGACTAATTTTAAAATATTTTTGATTTTTGTTTGTTTGAAGGTTGAAACCACAGGAAAGGACACAAGGGTTTTTCTTGGAAAAATGTTTCAATAAACTTACTGCGAGGCCCTTATGAATCTGTGTTTTTTTCAAGTGTTTTTGTTTTAAGGCCCTGATATACCGTTTAATTCCAAAAGCAAAAGCCATAGGCTTATACAGTCAAAGCTCCCGTAAGCGGACACCCAATGTTTTTATTATAATGAAGTCCACTTTATTTAGGAAATAGAAAATGGCGCGCTTGTTTTTAAAGCTGCAAAACATAAAAAAAATATTCCTACTCAAAAATTCCGCCAGAAAATGTCTAACCTCAAATCTCTAATTTCAAACCCCCAAATGGCTTTCCGTCCCCCCCCCACCCGTCACTAATATACCTGATCATGAGTAGCCACCCCCCACCCCCCCTGGGCCACTAACACAGATCATCATCAGTGATGTATAATGGCAATAAACGAACTGCGGTTCGTCGAAAAGCGCACAAGCCTGATGAAAAAAAGGCAAAAAGAAACAGAAAAAACGAACCGACACCGGTTGAATAAATGAAAAAAAAAAAAAAAAAAAAAAAAAACGGACGGGGAGGAAGCTAGCTACTCGGCCCCCAAGCCTGATTGAGAGCAACTCCTTGGAGTCGCAGATCTCAAATCTCACCCGGGGAGAGGTTATCCGGCCCCCAAACCATATGAGAATAACCCCTGAAAGCTTGATTCGAAACCGCGGCTCTGATGCTGGATGACTTCTTTCGCTGTAACCGCGGCGTGCCGCAATTACCACTAGGCCACCGTGACATCCCACGGCTGATTAGCTTTTTTTAAGCATGAATAGTAGGTGTCTACAGTTTGCTAATTATGGAGGTCCGTAGGGACTGAGAGTGCGTACTTCGACAGACGCGTTGAGAAATGGCTTGGGAATTAGCCGGCCTTTAAAAGAAAGTTGAAATCTAGCGTTAATTTTCTGCCGTGAATTTATTTTAAGTCCGGCAAACTTCATATACCACACGTTCTGGACGTTACCGAAAAACAAAACATGCGTTTGACCCAGCGAGAGAATCCAGTTTTTGGCTGGAGATGTTAGTCTCGGCTCGGTGAAGTGACGAACTGAGGCATGGAATTATAATTTCTACTGGCAAGATGCGATATCAGGCTGTCTTGTTGGTCTTGTATATAAACAGTTAATAAATAAATATATTGAAACATTTGTACAGGATAATTTTTAAGACCTTGAACGTCATTTTGTTTTTGAATTAGAATTCCCAGGAGCCCATTACCCGTGCTGAACGGACATGGCGTATGCTGTGAATGGAAGAAAAGCTGAGCAACCGATACTCTGACGGGCTACAGAGCAGTAGCCTCGGCACCAGCCTGCGTCTGCGACGCAGGCTACAGAGCAGTTGATCAGCGGAAATCAATTCAAAATGGCAACAAGAAATGGAAGTTCTGGTGTAGTTATACGCTCTTGGTCTTGTCTGGTGCGTGACAACCGGGCTTCGTTTCTGAGAAAGTGGCAATTTGAGAACATGTAGTGGTTGTCGTGTTGGTACGAGTCATGTTCACTTGGCGTTACATTCACTGTATTAGAAGCGCCAGAAGTTTTTAGTCAAATTACAATGCATTCCTGGGAATGTGCTTTTAATAATTCAGCAAAATCACCGCAGCGGACTTTGGCCGATATTATATAAAAATATAAATAGTGTTACATGACCTTTAATTAAATAAATAAATAAATAAATAAATAAATGAGATACTTACTTCAAATCAAGTGAAATGACACATACTGGCGCGTGCACGTAACATGAAATTCAGTTTGCTGGATTCAGTTTTGCGGATAAGTGACTTTTTTGCGGGATCTATTAAATTTGTGCAATTTGGGGTAACTGACTTTTGCGATTCTCAGTAACATAATTTGGAAATTGAATAAGGTTTGCGGAGGATTTTTTCCCAGGGAATGATTTTTTTCGGGAACATATTTCAGTAGTGGATGGTGAAAAGCCCCGCAAAAATCGCAACCAATTTGCTAGCCTGCGAGAGCAGACGTAATTTCCGGCTCGAGTTTCCCCGAGAAACTCGAGCCGGAAATTACGTCTGCTCTCGCAGGCTACCAATTTGCATGCCACAACGTAAACAGGAAGTAATATGACGTTCATGCCATCACGCGTTATCTCTGTATTCACAGAATCGAGGCATCCCTTTCTTGGAATCGAGGGTCGATGGCGTGAAAATCGTTGTTCATAACTCCAAAGAAAAGATGCTCTGTCATCTGCTGCGTACAGGAGCTATTTTGATGCTAATGCTCTGGAATATACTTGCAGCTGAAAGGGCAATTTATGTTTCACCAAGTGGAAATGATTCGTTACCTTGCACTGAAGATGCTCCGTGCAGAACAGTCGATGCTGCTTTCTCGCTCGCCTCTGGGCTCAACTCTACAAGGATAATATTGGCTAAAGGCAATTACACGATGAAAAATAGCCACCGTTTCACTAAGATGACTAGCTTTGGGCTGTTTGGGAATGGTTCAATTCGAGACGACGTGCAAATATTGTGTGATGTAAATATTAGTCTCTCGTTTACCCTGAGTGAAAATATTACCTTCGAGGGAATCAAGTTACAGAAATGTGGCGGATGGCACCAAAGCACCGATTATCCAGATCTTCACGGTGTGAAATTCAAGACTGCCTTGGATTTTCGATATTGTAGAAATCTTCGTATCTCTGATGTCCGAAATTTCGTCTTCTCCAGGCCTAGGCGCTAATTTATACGACGTTGGAGGCGTCGTGACCTTTACGGACAGTGCGTTTGCCGATAATAACGCTTCAAATGACAACAACTCTGATGCAGCAACCGAATTGGAGCCACACCACTACGTGTACTCAGGAGGTGGTATTTCCGTGAATTTAAACAGGTACGGCCATAATACAGTGAATGTAACGCCAAGTGAACATGACTCATACCAACACGACAACCACTACATGTTCTCTAATTGCAACTTTCTCAGAAACGAAGCCCGGTTGTCACGCACCAGACAAGACCAACAGCGTATAACTACACCAGAACTTCCGCTTCAGTAGCGGTGGGGGTTGGCCGTGTACTTCGAAGGAAATGCTAGTGGATGTACTGTTGAAATTCAAGCATGCGTATTCAAAGATAATTTGCATCATGGGGAGGCGGACTTCAAGTTGAGATGAAAGACAACACAGAAGACAATATCTTTACAATGGAGGGAACGATGTTCTGGAGAAACAAGGCAGTGTTAGCTGGCGGTGGAGCTCGCATGGGAAACGTACCATTTAAAGGTGTCCAGCTTACTCTGAACCGATTCTACATCAGCAATTGCTCATTTGCGGAGAACACAGCTGAGTGGGGAGGTGGTACGTCGCTTATTGGGACAACAATTCCTCGAAAGTGCGCCAAGCATACAGATCCTTTCGTTACTCAGTTCTACTTTTATCGATGTAGATGGCTGAAAAACGTCGGAAATGTGGGAGCTGCTATGGGGTTGTATATTTACAACAAGAACGAAGACCAAATTGGACCGGAAATTCCATTTCGTGTCAGTTTTTGACAGTGGTACGTTGTTTGAGTCTAATGAAGTTCATCTTCAAAACCGCACTCTGACGATAGGACAAGGAGCACTCTACAGCATGGAGGTGCCTGTAATCTTCAAAAACAGTACAACATTTTTGAACAATAGCAAGACCGCGTTAGTTTTAGATGGATCAACCCTCGAACTCTATGACCAATTAGAATTCATCAACAACACTGGATTTAGAGGCGGCGCGATCGCAATGTATGGGCGATCGAGAATCATTTTCAGGAAAATGCGAAGTTAACCTTTGAAGCAAACAAATGCGAGGACAAAGGCGGAGCGTTGTACATTCAAGCCCCAGGTCCTCCTCTGGTAAGTTTCAACTCAACTGGTACCAACATCTATACTTGTTTCTTTGGGTACTCCAATCAATCAGCGGATTACGATGACTGGGATGCAACGGTCATCTTTAAAGATAACAAAGCACCCCAAGGAAAGGCAATCTATGTCACTACACTTAAAACCTGTTGGAAACCTGGCGAGAGTCGACAAAACAACAGCGTGCTGAGATGGAAGTTTGTCAAGTTTGAAAACCTGCCTGCAAATTTCAGTAACTTTTCGGGTGAAGTTGCGACGGACCCAATGTACATAAAGCATGAGAAGGGAGACTGGCAAGTTGCCCCAGGTGAAGTTTTTAATCCAAGTGTTCAATTGTTTGACGAAGTTGAGAATCCCGTCTCAGGAATTATTGACATCGTAATAAAATCACCTAAAGTTAAACTTGTAAACCCGTCGTCCTTATTCCTCGCAAGCGATGGGAAACTTATAAAGATCAGTTTATGCGGAATACGTGGAAGCAACTTTTCGGTGGAACTAAAAAGTATGGGAAGTCAACTTTTAAGAAAAGTAATACCCGATGGCATGTTAAAGGAATGTTATGCTGGATTTAGTTTTAAACATGAAACATGTGAATGCATGAATATTAATAACACAGGAGAACGAGCTAGAGGCGTCTCTCGATGCAGCCCTGATGGAAAGACCCTGTTTGTAAAAAAAGGATACTGGGCAGGATGGTCAATGGCACATTTTCCACGTATGTCTGTCCTTATGGATATTGTAAGGAATCAAACGATTCAAGCTCCAAAGAGTATCAGTACTATGAGGACAAACGTGTGCAACCAAGATAGAAATCAGAGTAGCATTCTTTGCGGACAATGTGATGAACATTACAGCATCACTATTGGCAGTGAAAAGTGCACAAAGGACTGTACATACTGGAACTTGTTTATTTTGTTAGCATTTGCTGTTGGCATTCTTCTGCTTGTGATGGGAATCATGCTCATAAATCTCGATGTCTTCACTGGATACTTGAACGCCTGGTTGTACTCCTATCAAGTTCATGAAACTCTTGGTACCAGCTTGGTTGGATTTGAACGAATTTAGCGAATTCCTCATAGCCCTTACCGATATCCGCATTGAAGTTAGAGGTTATAGTTTCTGTTTCATCAAAGGCTTGGACGATGCAGACAAGCTATTGCTGATGTACGCCATCCCGGTCTACGTTATAGTGATTGTCATCTTGCTAGCGAAGGTGGTGGGCGCTTTTCCAAACTGGTGTTTTAGCAGAAGAGTCAGAGCTCCTTTTCGCGGCATTTGCACCATCCTGGTACTTTGTTATACAGACGTCACCTCCATTTCCTCAAGATTCTTCAATTTGCCAGAGTTGGATCAACTGAGACTGTACTCTACGCCAACGGTAGCATTGGGTATTTCAGAGGCAAGCATCTCTATTATGGAATCGTTGCCATATTGTTCATTGTGGTCTTCGTGATTCCATTTCCATTAATCCTTTTATTTCGCCCGTTCCTGACCAATGGTCTTCGCCCCGTGCTGAATCTCAATCGCTGGAATCCTTTTTTCGATACTCTACAAAGCTGCTTTCAGATCGGTACCGTTGGTGTGCGGCTTTCTACTTTATCTGCAGGCTGGGTATTCTGTTGATTCATACGTTTGCGCCCGCGGGTCCACTCCAAAGGCTTTTGCTGGAGGGTACCTGTATCTTGATCCTTCTGACGTTTTGCGTTCTTGAGGCCCTACAAGAGAGCCATTGATGTCAAAGTGGACGAAAAGAGCTACGAGTGGATGAACATATCCGACGTAGTACTCCTGACGACTCTTGCTTTCATTGCTATGGTCAGTTCCCCAATCGACAACAGCTGTGCGACTACCGTTGGTCAAAAGCGCGGTTTCGAAATAGTTCTCAACATTTTGTCGTTCGTTCCCCTTGCAGTGCTGGTAGTATGGGCGTGCTGTGCTGCAAGGAAATACCTGCCCGCTGCATGTCCTGACGACGACGAGACCGTACCAATAATGACTTCTGAAACATCAGATTATGGCACTAGGAGGGAGGCCACCATCCATATCTGAAACATCCGATACACCATACAGCAGCAGAGGAAGCAGCAGAGGAAGCCGAGAAAGCCGCAGCTCGTTAGGCAGGCCCCGAACACCCCGTTCTCAATTGAGCAGCCTAGCTATATAGGAAGCCATAGCAGCTAAAGCCAAACATAACTGAGACAAGTAACATACAGCTGTTTCGAGAAACGTTGTCGGAAAAAGCGCACGCGACAATCCCGAAAGGTAATCTGGGATATGATCAGCAAGGTACGTTCCGGACACTAGCTGTCGAACCTACTTTTGTTGCTTTCTTTTAGCACTCGCAAACATACTTTCATGGCGTCTCGTGCCATTTTCTCAGATTTTCCTGAAATGCTGAAGTCAAGGTAGCGTGAACTTAAAACTACCCACAATACCTTTCGGGATTGTCGCGTGCGCTTTTTCCGACAACCTTTCTCGAAACAGCTGTATAACAATTAGGCTACTCCGAGGTTTATGAGCGAATAGTCACCTAGCCGCAGCCGAATAGACAATCGAGTCGTATATTTTTGATATTTAGGATGAGTAGACACTATAAAGAATACTAGCAGTCACAAACCAACAATTTTCTGTATTTTAAGCCGTAAGTGAAGGAATGATATCGCCTCCCTCCCCCCTCCAAGGGCAATCATAGTCTATCAGCAAATACAGTAAAACGTTGAGAAAACCAATCGGATTTTTGCGCGGGATTTGTAAGAGGCCACGACAAGTGTTTACTAATGACAACATTTTGGCGGGGGTCCACCTGAATGCCATTTTCCCGCCACTTAACATTGGTTTAATGGAAATATCTCGTTCGCGTTTCAAGCAATCCAAAAAACTCTTAGCTCATCTCATGAATCTATGTTTATGGGGTGTTTTGTTAATTTTTGGGTGATTTTTGGGTATTTTGGGAGGAAATAGTTTTTCTCAAAGGAGTTGTAAAATTTAGGGAAATAAGAAATATTGAAGATTTAATGTAGTTTTAAAATTAGAATTTGAAGTTAAAAATTAGTAGATTGACATTGACGACAGTTGATAAACCACGCAAGAGCACCCGCGTGTGGTATGTTGGTGTTCCAAATTTTTTTTTCCTTCTATCCCTTCTTTAAACCTCTTAAAAGTTCATTGAAATTCAGGTAGAATCCCCCCCCCCCCCCCCCCCCCCCTTAACTAAGGGTTATGATGGTAGACATGTAAAACCGCTTGGAATCGAAATTAATTTTTTACTGTAGTTAATCAAAACAAATCTATACCAGTCGGGGAAACAAGTGCCGTTTTTGGCAAGTTTTCACTCGAAGAGCTAGTCAGTCAAAAGCCAATCCAATCAAAATCAACTCGGTACTGGTACTTATAGTCTCCCGACTGAAACGTTTGCGTAGCAGCAAATTGAAAGTCTCTGATTGGAGGGTTTTGATCAGGCTAACGGATAACTGACAAACATCCATAATTTTAACCGAAAATAGCCAATTGACCCAAATCATTACTTTCAACTTCCTATTCACACTACTCTGCAATTTTTTTTTTCGAAATTTACAAGTTTGTCATTTAAGTTGCTTTTGATTCAAGTCTACTGTGGTAGTTTTCTTCTTAGCCGTTAGTTGGGTTGGGTCGTCACGCAATAGCTCACAATATTCCCCAGACTGTTACGAGGATTGTGTGACGATACAATGTACAAATAAACGGCTGCGCTGTCCACAGAAGTTGATTGCTGTACTACGTTATAAATCGTGCATGAACTTGCTGTTGTCCATAAAAAAAAGTATAGAACCTTTTGGTCTAAAATATATAGCGTACCCTAGGTACTTTAAGGTTAAGTTGACTCTTGTATGGATATTTCCGCAGATAAACTTTTATATTGTTATTCAATTTGTTAGGTTGCAAAACCCGCGAGTTTTTAATTTGTGATTAATTTGGAATTACGTTTATTGTGAGGACATTTTACTTTATATTAGAGTATGATTTTTATTTTCCAAGCTTGATGATTGTTACTTAATTTATCTCATTGTTAACGTACAGCATGAACGAGAAAAAAAGTCGAGTTGTGCCCGATCAAAGAGTGATCTAATAATTGACCTAGCCTCCTCCGCAGGAAACTCCTGGGTCTCCGGGGTCTAGGGCAAAAGAGCGGGGACTGGGGCCGAGGCGAGCGAGAAGCGGAGTTGGCAACTCTTCCTTCTTTTTCCTCTCTTCCCGTCCCTCCACCCGACTCAGTCACCTTTTTGTCCTATGTACCAGTCTCTCACTCGTGCCTTTTTATAAGAGTTGCCTGCGGAGGAGGCTATAACTGACCCTCGATTGTTCGATCAGTTGTAACTCGCTGTTGACTACTTAGAATAAAAATTAACAAATAAAGAAGCCCAAAGCCATGTATTATACTATCATAAACATGACGACTGGAATTTGAGATTACGAGAGAAATTTAGGCAGGGGAGTGTTTTCTATATTTCTTAAGTGTTTTATGTATAGTCAAGAGAGGATGATCTAAGGGAAGACATCCCCATGCCCCATGATAGCTTTTTCAATCTATTTTAAGCTCCTCTCTTGGTATAGTTTAAAAAACGAGCAGCAGTGTTTTTATATCAGGTATAAAAAAGACACGAAGCGAAGCCGTGTCTTTGTACCTGATCATGATGAAAAACTGCCTGCGAGCTTTTAAAAGGCTTCAAAAATTTCGCTTTAAATCTATGCAATCTGATCCTAATCTTGAAATTTTAGTTTGTTAGACTCGACCAGACAATTGAGCTAAAAGTTTAGCCGTGTCTTAATCAAACATAAAGACACAACATTAATTCTTTTGTATTTTCTTTATGAATGGAAAGGATCCTGAAAAGACAAAGTATTACTGACTATTATGAAAAAATTCACATAACTGGAGTCCCCCTCCGCCTGAGCGTACGGTGAGGACAACATTAAATTAACTATGTAGTTGTGCTAGTCTCCAGGTGAAGAAACAAAATTATTTTTTCTTCCAAATGAATTTTAATACCGGCTGAAGAACTCTGTCGTTCAGTAAACCATTGCTATGACAACCAAGTATAATAAAAAGAATTAATGACAACTTGA
>MU827306.1:1876030-1936260 GCA_029204205.1 Desmophyllum pertusum | reverse complement strand
ATGTCGGGAATCTGAAAGGGTCTGAGGGCCTCAGCAGCACCTTCCCACCCAAGCATACTATTTGGCACTCCCCCCGGAACGCGGAGCTGTCTACGTCTAGACACTATAAGAAACCGCGAGTTGTTCATTTTGTAACTGTATGGAGATGATGCGTTCTCGCATATTGCGTTCAATCCTGTTCCTTTCTTTGCTTTACCTGCCATTAGAAGCTGCATGGAATATATATTCGACAATTTACGTCTCGCCAAGTGGCAATGATTCACAGAGCTGTGGACATTTGGCCAATCCATGCAAGTCACTCGATACAGCTTTCACTATCGCTTTCGATGGAGGCGCAAGTGCCAACTCGACACTGATATCAGCAGCCAAAGGGAATTATACGTTGGTAAAAAGCTTCAATATTACCAACGTGGATAGCTTTGCTCTGGTTGGACAGGGCTCAAGATCAGACGAGGTAAGAATAACTTGTGAGCCAGACGTAAGTCTGTCGTTTATTCTTTGCCAAAATATTGCTCTCGAAGGACTCACATTGCTTAGATGCGGCGGATGGCGAGAGAGTACTGTAGGAATTAACAAGTCTGCTCACGCTGGACAGAAACATCAGGGTGTTAAGTTTAAGACTGCGTTGGATTTTCGTTATTGTCGAAATACGCGATTCACGAATATCGAGATATCGTCATCTCCAGGGCTTGGCGTGAATTTATTTGATGTTGGAGGCGTTGTGAACTTCACGGATTGTATGTTGGCGGACAACAAGGCCGACAACAAGAGTTTAAATGGGTCGCTACAAGGGCTTATCGAAGAAGGCTATGTGTATTCGGGAGGAGGCATTTATATGATTCTCAACAAGTACGGTGACAACGTAGTCAATGTCACGCGAAGTCAACATGACTCATTCCAACACAACAACACCTACGTCTTCAGAAATTGCTATTTTCTCAGAAATGAAGCGTTTGGATCGAATGCAAGTAGTACGTACGATCATATTGGCAATCCGGGTCCTACCCAATTTAGTCTAGGAGGAGGATTGGCAGTTAACTTTCGAGAAATGCCAGTAACTGTAAAACTGAAATCGAGTCTTGTGTGTTCGTTGGTAATCAAGCGTTCTGGGGAGGAGGTCTTCAAGTCGAAACAAGAGATGAAGTTACAAATAATCATTTTACAATAAAGAATACTTCATTTTACGACAATACTGGAATTCTAGGTGGAGGAGGAGTTCGCGTGGGCAACATACCTGAACGGGTGCAGACTACCCCCTTAATACATTTACATTTGATAACAACTGCTCATTTGTAAACAACTCGGCATTCTGGGGTGGTGGTATGTCGCTGTATGGAACATCGATACTGTGCAAGATGAACTGCGATATAAAGCACATTACACAGTTCACCTTTAACAATTGCACTTGGTCTGACAACAAAGGAACAGTGGGAGCCGGATTAGCAACTATGCTTGATAATCAAAATGAAGTCCAAATTGGACCGAAAATGCCATTCTCAATGAGCTTCAAAGACTGCTCATTTTTAAGGAACCAAGTTATTAAGTCAGACAAAGGTTACCATGATAGGCGAAGGTGCGATATACAGTGACCAAGTACCCCTCATATTTCGAAGAAAAACTTCATTCATCAGCAACACAGGCACGGCGTTGTCCTTAGATGGGTCAACTATTGAGATATGCGATCACGTGGAATTCATTAACAATACGGGATACCGTGGAGGAGCCGTAGCGATGCGTGGGCAATCGCGAATGATTTTTCAGAAGAATTCTAAGTTACTCTTTAAAGGCAACTCGTGTGAGAGCAAAGGAGGAGCACTGTTCATCCTCGCTGCCGGATCTCCACTGGTGGTCTTCAATGCAACTGGTGTTGACACACACGAGTGTTTCTTCGGGTACGAGGATGACAAAATTGACTTTAAGGACTGGAAGACCTCTGTGATCTTCCAAGGCAACAGAGCAATCGATGATGCCAAAGGAAATTCAGTCTACGCCACGACTCTAACGAACTGTCGGCGACCTGGTGAGTCTCGACGAAACAACACGGTCCTACGCTGGAATTTCATCCAATTCAAGACCTTAGATGGGAACGTTACCACGCGAGAGAATGAAGTAGCAACTGATGCGATAGACATATTTTATGAAAAAATCGACTGGGAGGTTGCACCAGTTGAACTCTTCAATGCAACAGTCAAGTTAATTGACGAGATCGGCAACTCCGTCAATGGAATCATCGATGTTAACATCATCTTTCCTGAAAACTCCAGTTAAGCTGGACACTCCATCTTCCTTGTTTCTTACCACTGACGGGCAGATATCCTATCTCAGGTTGACTGGAAAACCTGGCAGTTTTTTTTCAGTAAGTCTACGCTATGTGGGGAGACAGTTGTTAGTGGGTACAATCACAAACATTTCGTTGCAGAATTGTCATCCAGGGTTTGTTTCTGACGGGTCAAGATGTGTTTGTATGGACTCTGGCAGACGACAGAGTGGGCCGACGGAGTGGCCGACGGAGTGGAACGGTGTGGGTCGGACGGAAAGACTATTTACCTTAAGAAGGGCTACTGGGCCGGCAAAGTTAAAGACGAATTCGTTACACATCTCTGCCCCGCTGACTACTGTAACTTTAAAAAGCCCATGTTTTCCTGACGAGTATCAGTACATTTCTGGAGAAGTGTGCAAAGATGACAGAAACCAGACGAGCGTCCTTTGTGGGCAGTGCAAACCAGGCTATACTGTGTTGTTTGGAAGCGAAAACTGCTCATCCAGCTGCACTGATCCGAAGTGGATATGGCCAACAATTGTGGTAGTCCTGCTTATAGGGAATTGTCTTGTTTTGTCATTCAGTCCAAACCTGGCAAGTGGACATCTAAATGCCTGTTTATACTCGTATCAAATCATGAAGATACTCACTCCAGAGGGTTTTAAATACGACCCGTCATTGAGTTTCTGGCCGCCCTTAGTAATTTCCAACTTGGACAAAATGTTGGAATAGGACATGGGTTTTGTTTAGCAAGTGGCGTAAACAATGCTGACAAGCTAATAATAATGGTCTGTTTTCCAGTCGGCGAAATCCTGTTATTGGCGCCAT
This sequence comes from Desmophyllum pertusum, assembly GCA_029204205.1. Taxonomy (NCBI): domain Eukaryota; kingdom Metazoa; phylum Cnidaria; class Anthozoa; order Scleractinia; family Caryophylliidae; genus Desmophyllum; species Desmophyllum pertusum. The sequence goes on along the minus strand of MU827306.1, from coordinate 1,933,172 downwards.
TTGTAAAGTTTGTGTTACTTCCCCTTTTGGAAAGAGCTTGGCAAAAGATCAAGAATAAATGGTGCCAGTGTAATCCAGATGATCCAGGTAATCCAGATACTTGCTGCTGCAGGAACCCGTGTTTTCAGATATCTAAACTGTTGCTCGCAGTCGTTTGACGAACGCGTCCGAAATGGCTTTACCCATGCTTTCTGTACCATCATTATTCTGTGTTACGTCGACATTACCCACATTGCACTGCAGCTTTTGCATCCTGCCTCAGTTGGGGAACGTACCGTGCTGTTTGCAGACGGTAATATGGAATTCTTTGGCGATAAACACAAGATATACGGAAGTATTGCTGGCGTACTCGTGGTGTTTGTAATTTGCTTTCCTATCATACTTATTATTTATCCGGCTGGCAAGAACCAACATATCGAAACTTTACGAGCCTGTTATAAAACTCGCCGGCACTTTTTTGTCGCTTACTACCTTGGATGTCGAGTCTTGCTATTAGTAATTAGCACGTATGTGCCAGCTGGTCCTTTGAAGAGTGCTTTGCTTCAACTATGTTGTATTCTTATCTTGTTTATCATTGCGGCTGTACGGCCTTACAAAGAGGCAAATGAAGCAGGCGAAGCTCCCCCACTAGCAGCTTATGGTGGTAATGAGGCAGGCGAAGCTCAACGAGTAGCTAATCAAGGTGGAAATGAAGCACAAGAAGCTGGTGAAGAAACTGTGGAAAACAAGTGGATCAACAAGTCGGACACGGTGATCTTGACGACACTGAGCGCCATTGTTGCATTAAGTTCCCCCATCGGCAGTGATGTTTCTGATAGTACAAGGTCTGGTCTAGTGTTGGCTGTACGGACTTTGGCATGGGTCCCTCTGGTGATGGCGATTCTTCCATACTTTTTACGATGTCTGTCGCAATGCTGCAGGGTCCCTGTAGATCTGGTGATGGAGTTTCTTCCATACGCTTTACGATATCTGTCGCAATGCTGCAAGGCAAGGGATAATCATAACGAACCAGACCCGAACGTGAACGAACGAGCACCACTGTTAGACGGTGCACAACAGCGAGGTGTACCAAACGAACCAGACTCGATCGTGAACGATCCTACACCACCGTTAGGCGGTGCACAACAGCGAGGTGTACCAAACGAACCAGACCCGAACGTGAACGAACGAGTACCACTGTTAGACGGTGCACAACAGCGATGTGTACCAAACGAACCAGACCGACCGATCGTGATCGTGCCTGTACCAAACGAACCAGACTCGATCGTGAACGATCCTACACCACCGTTGGGCGGTGCACAACAGCGAGGTGTACCAAACGAACCAGACCCGAACGTGAACGAACGAGTAACCACTGTTAGACGGTGCACAACAGCGATGTGTACCAAACGAACCAGACCGACCGATCGTGATCGTGCCTGTACCAAACGAACCAGACCCGATCGTGAACGAGCCCGCTACACCACCGTTAGGTGGTGCACAACAGCGAGGTGTACCAAGCGAACCAGACCCGAACGTGAACGAACGGGCACCACTGTTAGACGGTGCACAACAGCGAGGTGTACCAAACGAACCAGACCCGATCGTGAACGAGCCTACACTACCGTTAGGCGGTGCACAACAGCGAGGTGTACCAAACGAATCAGATCCGCAGAAAAACGCAGATGAATTTGACACTACAGTTGCCGATGAACTTTTTGATACAGCTGCTGATGAATGTTTGCTACAGCTCCCGAACCACAGGATGTATCCAACGGACCAGATGGAGATCTGGTCAGGAGGTGAACCTGCGTACACCGGTAGGCGCAGATAATGATGGCACTCACAAGTCCAAAAACGTCATAGTATAGAATACACCCCTACTCTTTGCAAAGTTTACTAATATGTGACCTGTGGTGGGTGTCCTGTGCATGTAGGCGTAAAAAATCGACAGTTTTGCTCATTGGTCGGAAAATGACCATAACCAGATTGGACACTGACGTTTTTGTAGAGTAAACAATGACCTTAACCAGGGTACCTTAGGCAATAGGGTTAGTCCTGGCTGACCCTATATACTACATTTCATATAAACTAGAACAAATTGTCTAATCTGGTTTGGGTCCTTGATGCCTGTATTCCTAGTTGGTCCATTTCGGCGCCATTTTTAACATGATAGTTATTTCGGCCACCCACGCAAAAATACCGGTATTCAATGACGAACGAAAACAGTGGCGGGCGTTGCAAAGAGGATGCTAAGAAGGTTTGTGCCTCAAGGATTGATGGAACAACAAACGGTTTTGACGAGAAATCGATAAACATTACATTCGGAACACACCAGCGAAAATCGACAGAAAGTGATTTTAGTCCTCATTGCTTATACCTGTTCTGAGTTTGCTGAACAGTCAAATTAGCTTAGTAATTGTGATGAACACAAACTGATTCTGTAGTGGTGCTTGTAGTACGCTGTCAAATATAGTATAAGACCAATGATAAATGACTTGCTTTTCATGCAGCAAGCACTGCCATTTAATATTCATTGAAAGAGACGAACGGATTCCCGCAATCTGTGATTACTTAGATTAGAGCAGTTTTCATTTGAGTGTCGAGAGAAATCCGGAATAGGTTTGGTTATGCTGACTACGCTCTTAGTCCAGTTCTGGCCCCTCTCTTTTGTTGCGTGACAGAGAGGGGCCAGAACTGGACTACTACGCTCTATGATTGGTTAAGGAACCTCGCACCACTTATTCAACCAATCAGATGCAGAACCAAAACGCACGCATTGACCATTGTACTTTGAACTGCTTTGGTTTTGATTTTACGACACAATTGAAAACTGCTCAATTTCAAAATGATACGGATAAGACAGTAGCCCAGGAGTCATGAAAAATTAATCTTGTACTCAGATCGAAAGAACAATTCCGTCCAGCGCTTTTGCTCATATGGCTCAGTGAACAACCGTCGACCTTTAGATAGATTTTCATTTTACAGCTGTTTTAGGGCGGACGGCTTGGAGACTACCTTAGAACATTATTTCATTAAGTATCAGCCGAATAATTGAACTTTTATTATATCGTTAAGAAGTTAGTGTTACAAATAAGTTTAGTTGGTTCGTTTTCATACCTAAGACATTTTTTATTATAATAATAAAACTGAAGATGCTGCGCATGCTCTGATTGGTCAGTGGCTACACAAAAAAAACAATGCAAAAATGCAAGGTCAACAAAATTTAGGGTTTATTTCTAGTTGGTACTTTAAATTTATCGATACTTTCTACCATACATTTAACTTATGGTATTGTATATTAGCAATTTTAAATAATCTGAATATTGCATCATTATTAACTTTTGTAATACCCGTGTATAAATCAAAGTTATCGTCAGTTATTTCATAAAAACAAAATATCCAGGGTTTATCTGTATCCACATGCGCTGTTAGAATGACACTCCAAAATATTTCAAATCATTTGCCTTTGGCTCGTGATCTGCAGTCTCTTGTCGTGTTCCTCCAACATCTCGCGTGGTTTTATCAACCTCGTTCCCAGGGTCTTCTCGTTTTTTCAAGCAGCCGTGATCTTGGAAAACGAGAAGACCCTGGAAAGAGGTTGTGTTATTATCTTTCTTCTTTTTTTTTTTACGTGGGTTTAGTTGAGCCGGTAAACCGGAATAAAAATGCGTCGAGCAAGTTGGTCTCCTTCGAAGCCGTTATTTGTATCGTCACGTGAAGCGTTGCGTGACGACACAAATAACGGCTGCGACGGAGACTACGAGCAAGTTAAGGCTGTAGCTCCTTTGACTTGATCGATTGTTTCATATGTTAATTATATTTTATTGATTTTTCGTTTATTTTTAACGTATTGTATCCCATGAGCCTCAAGTGTTATAAACAAGAACACATGACAAGAGCAAGAACTTCATGAACATGTTATTTAATTTCATGATTATTTTGTTTAGCGTATATTATTGCTACGATGATTTTATGGTGATCATTAAACCAAACCAATCATAATCGCGGTCTTTTTAGTATGATAGACTGACTGACTGAAATTTTGCTGCCATGGTAACAAAAGAATATCCCTACATCTGCGAAAAGGTGGTGATGCCTTTTAAAATATTCTGACAAATAATGCGCCTGTAATATTTGAATATTTTAGCTTTTTAGCTTTATTACATCGAGCGGCTATTATGTTATTTTGTGAGAAGCGGCCAACCTCGTTCCCACGGTCTACTCCGCTTTCAAGATGGCGGCTGGGCGCAGAGAAGACCCTGGGACATGCTGGCGAAATACTCCACGAATCGTGGAGTATTTTGTCACGTGACACACTATCGATCGTCTTCGCTACACTACCACGCGTCTGGAACATAGCAGTAACCAACCTCGTTCCCAGGGCTTTTCCCTTCTAAAAATTTAGAAGGGAAAAGCCCTGGGAACGAGGTTGAGCAGTAACAGAAGGAAAAGAGCATGTGTTATTTTCATGTCCCTGGGACAGCTGGGAGGGCCTATGAACTAGGGATTTATGGGATACCGTAACTGTTAACAACTTGTTAGGGACTTTTGCAACCTTATAGAGAATAAATTTGAATTTGCAGTTCAGTCACAGCTAACAGAACATCAAGCCTTTCAGTGGGAACAGGTGGCGGAACCAGAGGAGGGGCCTGGGTCCCCCTTTGTGGGTGAAAACACTTATGGGCCTCCACCTTATAAACAGGTCTGGATCCGCCACTAATTTGCACTTGAAATAAAATTTTAAGGCCCCCTCCTCTTGAGTGACTTATTTTACTTTGAGCCCCCCTATCCTTGCTTTAATTTTACTTTATGCCGCCCCCTCTGGTTTTCAACCCCCCCCCCCCTTGAAGACAAACATGTCTATCATTGTTTCAGGCTATCGTTGTCAACCTCGCCCATGTGGAAAATAAGCCGGTTATTTTTAGGGATCTCGTGACATGTGATTTATTCACCTCGGGCTCCGGCTACGCCCTCGTTGAGTAAATTACATATCTCCTCGTTGCCTAAAAATAATCCTTACACTCATATGGCGCTTTATCGGGTTCAAAATTCAAACGTGTGAATTTACCAAAATTTGAATTCGTCAAAGGTCCAAATTCATCGAATACGTGGATTGAATTTACCTAATTTTTAGAAATATTGAATTCATTGAACTGTTGAATTCGTCGAGACACTAAATTCCACTAAATTATGTTGATAAAAATGTTGAATTCATCGAACTATTGAATTTATCGAAACCTGGAATTCGTAGAAGATTTAATTTCGTTGAACCATTGCATTTATCGAACTATCAAATTCATCGAACTTCTGAATTCGAATAAATTCGTTCAACCCTTGGATTCATCGAAGTCTTGAATTCATCGAAACCTCGGATTCACAGAAGCTAAAATCGAACGCTTATTCATCGAAGTCTTGAATTCATCGAACTATTGAATTCATCGAAACACCCCGGGTCTAGGTCCAGTCCTTCGCGTCCATCGAAGCCCCACAATCCCCTGCGACAGGCGAGGTGCTTGGTTGCGAAGCGCTCGCAAACCTCGTGGTCTGGCTTACGCGCTATATATGTCGAATATTATTGCCCACAACATGGAAAATATATTGCGAGAGTGTGCAGAGCGGCTTATTACAACAGCAAATGGCCTTTCCGGTAGTCAGTCAACATCCAGTAACGCACAGCAGACATCAGTAGTCAACGTCCAATCGCAAGAACAGGCTTCGACAACTACTCGGCTTTAGAAGAACACAGGAGAATTTTCGGTTACCGGCCTCCGGTAGGGGCAGTAAGGCGTCCACTTCAAGCTAGCGGGGCAACGAAAGCTTTCTCTCAACTGCACACTCTCGCAATATATTTTCCATGTTGTGGGCAATAATATTCGACATATATAGCGCGTAAGCCAGACCACGAGGTTTGCGAGCGCTTCGCAACCAAGCACCTCGCCTGTCGCAGGGGATTGTGGGGCTTCGATGGACGCGAAGGACTGGACCTAGACCCGGGTGTTTTCGATGAATTCAATAGTTCGATGAATTCAAGACTTCGATGAATAAGCGTTCGATTTTAGCTTCTGTGAATCCGAGGTTTCGATGAATTCAAGACTTCGATGAATCCAAGGGTTGAACGAATTTATTCGAATTCAGAAGTTCGATGAATTTGATAGTTCGATAAATGCAATGGTTCAACGAAATTAAATCTTCTACGAATTCCAGGTTTCGATAAATTCAATAGTTCGATGAATTCAACTTTTTTATCAACATAATTTAGTGGAATTTAGTGTCTCGACGAATTCAACAGTTCAATGAATTCAATATTTCTAAAAATTAGGTAAATTCAATCCACGTATTCGATGAATTTGGACCTTTGACGAATTCAAATTTTGGTAAATTCACACGTTTGAATTTTGAACCCGATAAAGCGCCATACTGGCTCATGCTATACCACATGTAGAGTGGACGCTGTCGGCCAGTAGTATCGTCCGACATATCAGACTTTAACTGAACGGCTGGCGCTTCTTTTCGCCCCAGCCGCCATGACTGGAACACCAACTATACCATATCTTATTTTTTCCCTAGATCTTGAAAAGAAAGATAACTCGAACCAAAAGTTGTTTCCCTTGGACTTGTTTTCACTGTAATTTTACTCCCGATATTTCGAACTTCCCGATTTCTCGAACCAATTTTCGTTTCCCGTGGAGGTTGGAGAAATCGAAGTTCCACTGTATATTTTTGATAGATAGAGATTTTCTTTAACCTCCTGTCGATCGCCTATGAAACCAGCATCGATCGAAATGCGGGTGGGATCCAGGCGAGACACGGCCTAAGGACAACATGTAAATTATGTAGTCTTCAGTGGACGGAGCTGTCTAGACACTATTCCAAGAATCATTAGCATACCGTGAGACGTTCATTTTGTAACTGCATGGAAATGATGCGTTCTCGCATATTAACCATATTGCGTTCAGTCTTTTTCCTTTCTTTGCTTTACCTGCCATCAGAAGCAGCGTGGAATAAGACAATTTACGTCTCGCCAAGTGGCAATGATTCACAGGGCTGTGGACATTGGGCCAAGCCATGCAAGTCACTCGATACAGCTTTCACTATCGCTTTCAATGGAGGCGGAAGTGCCAACTCGACACTGATATCAGCAGCTAAAGGGAATTATACGTTGGCAAAAAGCTTCAATATTACCAACGTGGACACCTTTGCTCTGGTTGGACAGGGTACAAGATCAGACGAGGTAAGAATAACTTGTGAGCCAGACGTAAGTCTGTCGTTTATTCTTTGCCAAAAGATTGCTCTCGAAGGATTCACATTGCTTAGATGCGGCGGATGGCGAGAGAGTACGGTAGGAATTAACAAGTCTGCTCACGCTGGACAGACTCATCAGGGTGTAAAGTTTAAAACTGCGTTGGATTTTCGATATTGTCGAAATACGCGATTCACGAATATCGAGATATCGTCATCTCCAGGGCTTGGCGTGAATTTCTTTGATGTTGGAGGCGTTGTGAACTTCACGGATTGTGTGTTGGCGGACAACAAAGCCGCCAACAAGAGTTTAAATGGGTCGCTAGAAGGGTTGATCCAGATGATCCAGCTGATCCAGGTAATCCAGGTACTTGCTGCTGCAGGAACCCATGTCTGACATATCTAAACTGTTGCTCGGAATCATTTAACGAACGTGTGCGAAATGGCTTTACCCGTGCTTTCTGTACCATCATTGTTCTGTGTTACGTCGTCATTACTCACATTTCATTGCAGCTTTTGAATCCTGCCATATTTCGGAAAAGCACCGTGTTGTTTGCAGACGGTGATATGGAATTCTTTGTCAATACGAAACACATTGTATACGGATGTATTGCTGGCGCACTCATGGTGTTTGTCATTTGCTTTCCTATTGTACTTATTTTCTATCCGGCTCGCAAGAACCAACATCTCGAAACTTTACGAGCCTGTTATAAAACTCTCCGGCACTTTTTTGTCGCTTACTACCTTGGATGTCGAGTCTTGCTATTAGTAATTAGCACGTATGTGCCAGCTGGTCCTTTGAAGAGTGCTTTGCTTCAACTCTGTTGTATTCTCATCTTGTTTATCATTGCGGCTGTAAGGCCTTACAAAGAGGGAAATGAAGTAGGCGAGGCTCAACGAGTAGCAACTCATGGTGGTAATGAGGCATGCGAAACTCAAGGAGTAGCTAATCAAGGTGGTGATGAAGCAGAAGCTCAACGAGTAGCAACTCATGGTGGTAATGAGGCAGACGAAGCTCAAGGAGTAGCTATTCAAGGTGGCGATGAAGCAGAAGCTCAACGAGTATCAACTCATGGTGGTAATGAGGCAGGCGAAGCTCAAGGATTAGCTAATCAAGGCGGCGATGAAGCAGAAGCTCAACGAGTATCAACTCATGGTGGTAATGAGGCAGGCGAAGCTCAAGGAGTAGCTATCAAGTGGAAATGACGCGCAAGAAGCTGGCGAAGAGAAACTGTGGAAAACAAGTGGATCAACAAGTCGGACACGGTGATCTTGACGACACTGAGCGCCATTGCTGTATTAAGTTCCCCCACCGCCAGTGATGTTTCTGATAGTACAAGATCTGGTCTAATTTGGGCTGTACGGATTTTGGCATGGGTCCCTCTGGTGATGGCGTTTCTACCATACGCTTTACGACGTCTGCGGCCGCGATGCTGCAAGGCAAGGGATAATCATGTTCCTGAACGACAACGTGCACAACAGCGAGGTGTACCAAACGAACCAGACCCGAACGTGAACGAACGAACACCACTGTTAGACGGTGCACAACAGCGAGGTGTACCAAACGAACCAGACCCGATCATGAACGAGCCTACACCACCGTTAGGTTGTGCACAACAGCGAGGTGTACCAAGCGAACCAGACCCGAACGAGAACGAACGAACACCACTGTTAGACGGTCCACAACAGCGAGGTGTACCAAACGAACCAGACCCGATCGTGAACGAGCCTACACACCGTTGGGCGGTGCACAACAACGAGGTGTACCAAACGAATCAGATCCGCAGGAAAACGCAGATGAATGTGACACTACAGGTGCCAATGAATTGTTTGCTACAGCTCTCGAACAACAGGATGTATCCAACGGACCAGATGGAGATCTGCAGGTGAACCTGCGTACACGGTAGGCGCAGATAATGATGGCACTCACAAGTCCAAAAGCGTCATAGTATAGAATACACCCCTACTCTTTGCAACGCTTACTAATATGTGACCTGGTGGGTGTCCTGTGCATGCAGGCGTAAAACAGCGACAGTTTTGCGCATTGGTCGGAAAATGACCATAACCAGATTGGACACTGACGTTTTTATAGGATAAACAATGACCTTAACCAGGTTACCTTAGGAAATAGGGTTAGTCCTGGCTGACTCTATATACTACATTTCATATAAACTAGAACAAATTGTCTAATCTGGTTTGGGTCCTTGATGCCTGTATTCGCAGGATAGTTATTTCGGCCACCCACGCAAAAATACCGGTATTCATTGACGAACGAAAACAGTGGCGGGCGTTGCAAAGAGGATGCTAAGAAGGTTTGTGCCTCAAGGATTGATGGAACGACAAAGGTTTTGACGAGAAATCGATAAACATTACATTCGGAACACACCAGCGAAATTCGACAGAAAGTGATTATAGTCAGTCATTGCTTATACCTGTTCTGAATTTGCTGAACAGTGAGTCAAATTAGCTTAGTAATTGTGATGAACACAAACTGATTCTGTAGTGGTGCTTGTAGTACGCTGTCAAATATAGTATAAGACCAATGATAAATGACTTGCTTTTCATGCAGCAAGCACTGCCATTTAATATTCATTCAAAGAGACGAACGGATTCCCGCAATCTGTGATTACTTAGATTAGAGCAGTTTTCATTTGAGTGTCGAAAGAAATCCGGAATAAGTTTGGTTATGCTTTACTACGCTCTTAGTCCAGTTCTGGCCCCTCTCTTTTGTTGCGTGACAGAGAGGGGCCAGAACTGGACTACTACGCTCTATGATTGGTTAAGAAACCTCGCGCCACTTATTCAACCAATCAGATGCAAAACCAAAACGCACGCATCGACCATTGTACTTTGAACTGCTTTGGTTTTGATTTTACGATACAATTGAAAACTGCGCATGCTCTATTTCAAAATGATACGGATAAGACAGTAGCCCAGGAGCCATGACAAATTAATCTTGTACTCAGATCGAAAGAACAATTCCGTCCAGCGCTTTTGCTCATATGGCTCAGTGAACAACCGTCGACCTTTAGATAGATTTTCATTTTACAGCTGTTTTAGGGCGGACGGCTTGGAGACTACTGAAGTCATGTATTATAGACACGTAGGGGTACAACACAGTGATCACAGTCAGCGCTGAGAACATTATTTCATTAAGTATCAGACAAGAATTGAACTTTTATTATATCGTTAAGAAGTTAGTGTTACAAATAAGTTTAGTTAGTTCGTTTTCATAACTAAGACTTTTTTTATTATAATAATAAAACTGAAGATGCTGCGCATGCTCTGATTGGTTAGTGGCTACACAAAAAAACAATGCAAAAATGCAAGGTCAACAAAATTTAGGGTTTATTTCTAGTTGGTACTTTAAATTTATCGATACTTTCTACCATACATTTAACTTATGGTATTGTATATTAGCAATTTTCAATAATCTGAATATTGCATCATTATTAACTTTTGTAATACCCGTGTATAAATCAATGTTATCGTCAGTTATTTCATAAAAACAAAATATCCAGGGTTTATCTGTACCCACATGCGCTGTTAGAATGACACTCCAAAATATTTCAAATCATTTGCCTTTGGCTCGTGATCTGCAGTCTCTTGTCGTGTTCCTCCAACATCTCGCGTGTTATTATCAACCTCGTTCCCAGGGTCTTCTCGTTTTTCAAGCAGCCGTGATCTTGGAAAACGAGAAGACCCTGGGAAAGAGGTTGTGTTATTATCTTTCTTCTATTTTTTTTACGTGGGTTTAATAGTTGAGCCGATAAACAGGAATAAAAATGCGTCGAGCAAGTTAGTCGCCTTCGCATCCGTTAGTTGTATCGTCATGTGAAGCGTTGCGTGACGACACAAATAACGGCTGCGATGGAGACTACGAGCAAGTTAAGACTGTAGTTCCTTTGACTTGATCGATTGTTTCATATGTTAATTATATTTTATTGATTTTTCGTTTATTTTTAACGTATTGTATCCCATGAGCCTCAAGTGTTATAAACAAGAACACAGGGCAAGAACAAGAACTTCATGAACATGTTATTTAATTGCATGATTATTTTGTTTAGCGTATATTGTTGCTATTATCCGATTTACGATGATTTTATGGTGATCATTAAACCAAACCAATCATAATCGCGGTTTTTTTTTGTATGATATAGACAACTGACTGACATTTTGCTGCCATGGTAACAAAAGAATAACCCCTACATCTGCGAAAAGGTGGCGATGCCTTTTAAAGTGCACCTAACCCCAAAAATTTTTATTTGTTTAAATGAATTTACTTATAATTTGGAACTTAAATGCGAAGAAATTTTTCGATTTGGTTGAATCCTCGATTTTCTGTGCCTTGACAAAGTCTCCAAAATTGCACCTAAAACGACGCCATTTTGTTGCACGGCCGCGTTTGAGGGGAATGAGTTCTAGCGGCTGTGTGACGTCTACTCGGGAACGTTCGAACCTTCGCGTCCACTCATTTACTTCAGAAAGATGCGATACACATTCGAAAAGTGTGTAGAAACGCCTTCCAGGTGCGTTATTGGGCATTGCAGCAGCACGCCAGATTTAGATAAAGGTATACTATACCATTTTAAAGCGATGGTCGAGAACATACGAAAAAGACGGTGGATTTTGTAAACTCAAATGAGCAAAGTGGGACTGTGCGGAGAGTCATAAATTTGAGAACTCTGGAGTTTGTCCGCGCACTTCCAGTAGACTTTCTAAGACTATTTTCAAATCTACCCAGTCGAAGTCAACTAGCAATTCGACCAAATGTTACCGAAATGTTATCTCTACCAATGACATAGCCGGCAAAATTCAGTAGCACGAGCGTGGAATCCGAGCGTTCATCCGTAGTATCGCACAACTGTATGGCGTCAACATTTCTTCCTCGTGCGAAGCAATTCAGGAAATTTTGAGTAAGTCAAAGACGAATTTCTTTCGAATGACTAAATAAGAAAAATGCAAAATATTTTGACTCTAAAAGTTTTTTTCTGAGGCCGGGAAATAAGCAGTGCGACAGCCGTAACATCAATGGGTATCAATGCGGACCACCGAGGGAACATACCCGCTTCGCTTATCGAGGAAGAAAAAGTCATTTATTTCACGGTTTTTCTTGAAAATTAACTTGATTCACTATGGTGGTTATTTGGAGTAGTAACGACAAACGTTTCTGGATGTCAAAACTGTAGTGATGTGGCTTGTTTCCTTTCAGTTTGTTTTCTGCGGCTTAAATTTTCAGGCCCGCGCGCGAGCAAGCCGATTTTCAAGATCGATCGACTGTCTCTTGGCTGCGCCTCAAGCAACTCTTAATACACTTCTCTATAAACTCTCGATAGACAACCTTTAAGCATAGACCAATACTTAAATAGAACTGAGCCAAAACAAGCTTTATTGGATGGCATATTGGTAAACTGTAACCTCGCTAAACAGACATCTACGAAAGCATCTAAACAAAAGCCTCGAGCGAGAATTCTTACAACTGCGACGGTTACTTGGCTGTTGCAAACATTAAATGGTGAAAAGCTGGCATTTAACAGAATAACCATTGCTTTACGAAATGCATACTCGCAAAAGCAAAAATATAAATGTCTAAAACGCTCGTTGGGGTAGCAAAGTTTATAGGTGACACGAATATCGCTTACCATTGACTGGCTTCTTCAGTGCTATTTAAGCGGTCCTTGAGCTTTCTTTTCGGCTCTTCATTCGCTTTGACCTCCTTTTCACATTTATTTGTCCATTCCAGGTCTCGAAGCGGTTCATCTGCGAAGATTTCTTCCTCATTGCCGCTTGAAGTATTGATTGAGGAACGCATATTTATGTATAAATCACGCGTCGATTCGAGCTCAATTTCTACTTCAGAAATGAAGTTTATTTCGGAGTAATTCGAATCGAAACTTAACTTTGACTCCGAAGATGAAGAACGCACAATTTCGAAACAAAATTATTCAGTTTAAGTCCCAAAAGACATAGAAATGATCCCTTTTATGTTCAATTATCCCAAACAAATACAGAGAAATGACAGAGGCGCTATATTGTGTGGTTCCCGAGTAGACGTCATAACTCGGCACCAGACTCCAGACTCCCTATACGCGGTCGTGCAACACATCGAACGTGACTTCAGCAGAGCATAGAAAATCGAGGATTCAACCGAATCCAACATTTTTTTCGCAGAAATGCTTCGAATTACATGTAGATTTATTTAAGCGTAGAAAAATTTTTGGGGTTAGGTGCACTTTAAAATATTCTGACAAATAATGCGCCTGTAATATTTAAATAGTTTAGCTTTTTAGCTTTATTACATCGAGCGGCTATTACGTTATTTTGTGAGAAGCGGCCAGCCTCGTTCCCAGGGTCTACTCCGCTTTCAAGATGGCGGCTGGGCGCGGAGAAGACCCTGGGACATGCTGGCGAAATACTCCACGAATCGTGGAGTATTTTGTCACGTGACACACTATCGATCGTCTTCGCTACACTACCACGCGTCTGGAACATAGCAGTAGCAGAAGGAAAAGAGCATGTGTTATTTTCATGTCCCTGGGAGGGCCTATGAACTAGGGATTTATGGGATACCGTAACTGTTAACAGCTCAATTAATTAATTTTCTTTGGCATTTTGAAAAAAACTCAAAGTTGCCAATGAAGCTCATAAGGATTTTTTGATGTCAGAATTGTCAGAATTATTGATAATAATAACTTTATTTTAAAGTGTCAATGTATTTAGCCTTAATAACATAAAAGAGTAACTATCAATAAAACTTAACAGAAGGGAACAATACGGTTTAAATGTGGTAAATATATGTTACACTTTACAGTTGTTCTTTAACCCTTTCACTCCCAGAGTCAAACCTTGTGTCAATAAATGTGGTTGTACCTTTTGAGTCTGTGGATGAAACCCTAGTGTGTGACCATTCAAATGAAAGCTATTGAGCAGTACTTTTTTTTACAATTTTGCAAAATGAAATTCAAGATTTTTCCCTCAGTTTTGAGCTTAGTGCTCTTGGGAGTGAAAGGCTGGAAAGGGTTAAACTCGAAATGTTAATTCTCATCACTGATTGCCATACACTCCTTTAATATAGGTTTTGAGAATTTGATAGTACATCAAGACAAAAACCCCTTGTTGACGATATTCTTTATTCTCATCACCTGTCTGCTTCACAATGTATTTCCATTGTGAGGAGAAATTGCATTTTGAACTTGAAGGATACAACAACAACAACAACAACAAACAACAACAACTTTATTAAATTTTATAGATATAATTTACAAGAGTGCTTGCTCCTGCTACTAATAGGGTTAAGGATAAGGTTCCTTGTTTCAGTCATTTGTCTTGGACATGAAAGAGGGTCCTGATAGGGTTTAACTGATAGCTGAGAATTGGCCAAAATTTTAACTGTTAGCTGAGGACCAAAATGTTATCTGATATCTGATAGCTGAGAATGAGATCTGTCAAAATTAACTGATAGCTGAGAAATGGCTAAAATTTTAACTGAGAATCCAGCACCCCATCAGGACCCTCATGAATGTATGCCGAATTAGAAACAATTAACTTAATTTCTAAGGTTCATAAACTTACCAAAAACATTTAGGTTCTAATTCTATTCTTTGTTTTCATCTGACGTCATCAACATTCTAAAATCTAAACTGTTAATTCTACAAAGCTATTCTTTTTATATCTTCTAGACATGGAAATCATTAATCTCTATGCAAAGTTTTGTATCGATCCAGTAATTCCTTTTGGAAATAAAGCTATTTGAAATTTGCGATGTCCCGGATAAACGTGTTTTCTGAACTGTCACAAAAAACGGATATTTTTATATCATTTTTAAAATTTAAGACGTGATAATAATTTAGAAGTGATGCCTAAACAAATCTGAAGTGAAAGCTAATGATATTGACGGTAGAATCTACTCTACTTCTTGTGCAATTTTATGGCGGCCATATTTGTGCCCCTCTGAAGGACACAAGCATGGCGGCGGCATACTAAATACTGTAATTTTCTGAAAATTAGTTTGGCAATAACTCGGTTATGAAAAACGCTACAAAGCTATAATTTGGACAAAACGTTTCTGTCTGCCAGTTCTTTTACCTATTAATTTTCTGATGTTGTTCGTGCAAGCAAACAGTTTTTGTAATGTTGATGAAAACCACCAATTGTTTGTTCTAATCGTATAGATCGTTTTCACGTGACGTCACATAATTAATTTCCGCCATGTTGGTGCACATCTGAGTCACGTGTTTTCAGCTACTAATACATGCAAACATAGTCTAAAATTATAATTCCTTCCAGTTTAATGGCTTCTAGCGAAAAAAATTATATTCCTTCGTCTGATCCAGACAATATAGTCCCATGTCCAATATCTGATTACGCTAAAAAGCTGGATGTAAAAGTCGGAGAGCGCTATCTAAAGAAAATCTCGGGATCGATTCGAATCGATCCTGTTTTGATAGAGGGGAAACGCTTCGAATCCGACTGCCTTCCGCCGGTTGAATCGACTGATTTGCTTTGCTATTTGGCTCTCGAGACCAGCTTTTACACGCAAAAGTAATTTCAATCTTTCCGAAGTCTCGAGGTCTACAACCAAATTTCATGTTCTGCCGAAACACGTTTCAGCTCACGATCTCTGGCTCTCTCATCTCGCTTCGCGGCAGCTTCTAGATCGGCTTGAAGCTTTTCGGCAGAATCACATTTCTCATGACCTAGATTTTGGGTTGGAATCGTAGAATCCAATCTGGATCGTAACTATCCCACAGTTTTGCCGCTTCTCCGGAGATAAAATGTTTGCCACAGACTCGGCCGTGCTCCAAAATGGTGTCTGTGAGGTCTTCTCTACTGATCGCAGACGGATATCCATTTGTTTCGCCTCTCCTCGGAACGTTTCCTCACTTCTTCACCTTGATTAGTTATAACTGAAGGTATTCTTGCCATAGAAACTCCTTTATCACGGACACTTTGCGTCCCACAGCCAAAAATCGAGCATAAAACCATTTTTTAGCTTAGTGTTTCGTGTAAACATGTGCATGTGATGTGCACCAATATGGCGGCCAATTGTAAGGTGGTCACGTGACTGAAAACGATCTATTGTTCATTTTTTGTAATATTTCAGTTGGAGTTGGCCCGTCGGTGATGACGTCACCTGGATTATCGACGTTTTTCTTTAATGGGAATCAACCGCATTCTAAAGTTGTGTTGGAGTTAAAGCAGAATTTTCTAAAGTTCGCTAAGGGTCGTTATGTTCCACCGTGGTATTGTCTGTGGAAAGATTTCTGTAAATCTGAGAACGTACACGTTGAAGTTTAAAACGGATATCTAGGGAATACAATTATAACAACGCCGTTTGTCTATTACATTAATCGCAGAATAAAATGTTGCATCTAAGCAGTTGCAGTCTGTGTGTAAATATACTGATGAATATTTTAAATTCCTCTTTGCTTTGAAAGTGTTGAAATAGCGGAGTGTTTGTTTGCTCATGCAGTCTTTGGACAACTTTTCGATCTTACATATGCGCAAGCTAAGCCAAGGCTACCAACATTTTGAATCTCAAAATACCATATTTGCCAGGTAAACAAAACATCAAAATTACAATAATTAAATACTACACTTTTGGTACTACAGTGTACCTAGACGTACTTAAAATCAGATCAATTTTCAAACGAAGTATAAAACTAGCCGGGTTATCAAAATACAGTATGGGAAACTAAAAATACTTGAGAAGTTGTGCACAGTGACAAAAAGCTAAAAGCAATTAAATGTCCGACTTATCCAACAGTGAATTCCAGCAGTGTCCATCCCCCCCCCCCCCCACCGGGCAGTTTGCTCACGATAGAAGTCTCGGGGTCGGGCATTAGCCCTCTTGGTTTTTATTTAAAAGAATCCTGGCTTTGTAGAAATTTGAGGTTAAATAGCTCTAAGGATGTCAATATAATCCACAGAAAGATCGGTTACATGTAGCTATTCTACGTGGCTTGTTTTGCCCTAAATTAAATTTTGGATGAGCCCAGAGACGAAGAATATGCCTTCTTTTTAACTGGGGCATTTGAACAGCTCAATTGTCCCCACCATGGGGCATTTACCCAGTTTAAAAAAGAAAATGCAAATACCCGGGGCTCAGCCTCGGGGGGAGGGAGGGGATTGGCACTGCTGGAATTGACTGATGCATTATAAGTTCTTGACGCGTCATTAACTTATTTTCAAGACTGTCTCATGAACTACAAAATACTAGCTGATGTGACTTACATTGCAAGGCAGAAGATGTTCTATTTATGGTCATATTCCAGCGACACGGAAGTCACGCATGTACATCAAATCACAGTTTATGTCACGCAAACACTCGACATCATGTGGAGTTAAGTGTGCTGGTTATAATCCGTGGCTGCCTCTTCAGTGATATCGGACATGTCGGTCACGGAAAGTTCCGGTTCGCGTAACTCCTTTCGCAGCCTCTTGGCATCGAGCCACTTTCTGACACTTCTGACTGCTACCATTGCCAAAACGATCAAGGGAATATAAGCCAACACATAGATGAACGCTATCAAAGCCAACCTGGTGCTAGCAGACAGGCTGCCGTCGATGGGTGAACTTAAGATGGCGATCAGTGTGACCGTGACTAGCAGGGCTACGTCTGATTTGTTGATCCATTCGTAACTCTCCTCGTCCTCCTTGACATCACCGGCTTCCTTGTAGGGCCTCAAGAACGCAAATGTCAGGAGGATCAAGACACATACGCTCTCCAGCAGGGCTCTCTTTATGGCACCCGAAGGCATGAAAGTGGTAATGGCGAGGATAACGAATCGGCAAAGGAAGTAGAAAGCTGCACACCAACGGAACTGGTCCTTGAAGCAGTTCTGAAGGGCATCAAATATCGGCTTCCAGCGATTGAGATTCAACACCGGTAACAGGCCACGGGTGAGGAAAGGGCGAAACAGAAGAATCAGTGGGAATGGCAACACCACGATCAAAATGTACAGGATAGCCAGGATTCCGTAAGCAATGTGCTTTCCAGTGAAGAAATTAATGCTACCGTTTGCGTACACCACGATCTTTGATCCAACTTCGGCGGGATGCAGTATTCGCAGAGAGATTCGTGTGATGTCGGTGTAGCAGAGGACAAAAATGGTACAGATGGCGCGGAATGGGGCGGCTCTGACTCGTTTGCTGAAGCACCAGTTGGGATTGTTACCTACGGCTTTGGCTAGCCCTATAACCAACACCAAAACGTACGTTGGCAGGACGTACATTATCGCCAACTTGTCTGCATCGTCCAAACCCGCGGCAAAGCAAATACCACCTCCGCCGGTTTTGACTTGGAAGTTGGTAAGGCCGATGAGGAACTCGATGAAAGGGTCGAATTTGAAGCCATCCGGAGTTATCACCTTCATGATTTGGTAGGAATACAGCCAGGCATTCAAATATCCAGTGAAGAAGTCGAGGTCTATGAGCATAACTGCCATGACCACAGCAAGGAGGATCAGCCCATACAAAATAAGCAGTAATAGGTACCAGTTGGAGCATGTACTCGAGCAACGTTCTCCTCCAAACAACACGCTGTAGTTTGCCTTACACTCTCCGCAAAGCACGCTCGTCTGATCCCTGTTGTTATTGCAAATGCTGGTGGAAATATACTTATGTTCACTTGCGTACTGGCTCGTGTAATTACAGTATCCCGTTGGGCAAAAATGAGTGACAAATTTGCCATTGGCCCATCCAGCCCAGTAGCCATGGTTAAGATAAAATGTCTTTCCGTCCGACTTGCACCTCGAGATACCATCATTTGTGGAAGCCATACATACACACCTTTTATTCTTGGGCTTAAACCCGGGATTACAGTCTTTTAATGAGAGGTCAGTTATTGTTTCCGTTAAAACCTGTCTTCCCATAAAGCTCAGCTCCACCGAAAAGTTTTCGCCCGTTTTTCCAATCAAAGTTAGGTACGAAATGCTACCGTTCGCAATGAACAAGGGAGAAGAAGTAAAAAGTATAACGGACGATGGAACAATTTTAACATTAACAATGCCAACAACAGAGTTTCCGATCTCGTCTAGTAATGTCACAGAGGCATTGAAAACTTCGCTTGGAGCAACTTCCCAGTCCGTACTGTCATACTCTATGTTTACCGGGTCTGTGGTGACTTCCTTGGTCAGGGAGGTTCTTTTACCACTTGCGTCTTTGAATTCGACGAATTTCCATCGTAACACGGAGTTGTTTTGACGAGGTTCGCCAGCTTGTCGACAGTTCTTCAGTGTAGTGGCGTAGACCGAATTTCCTGCAGCATAGTACGGTGCTTTGTTGCCTTGAAAGACAACCTTTGTCTTCCAGTCATCATAATCCACGGACGAATCCGAATACCCAAAGAAACAGATGTGGGTGTTTGTGCCAGTTGCATTGAAACCAACCGAGGGCGGTCCTGGGGCGTAGATATACAATGCCCCGCCTTTGTCCTCACACTGGTTCCCTTGAAAGAGAAGGTAAGAATCTTCGTTGAAAATAATTCGTGAACGCCCGTACATCGCCACGGCACCTCCTCGGAACCCTCTGTTGTTAATGAAGTATACGTTATCGTGTATTTCCATTGTAGACCCATCTAAGGCTACCGCAGACTTAGAGTTGTTTATGAACGTTACATTTCCTCGGAATATCAGAGGCACTTCGACGCTGTAAAGTGCACCTTCTCCGATTGTCACGAGTTCCTGCATTCGGATGACCTGATTTCGTAGAAACATTGAGCCGTTGAAGCTAATGTGATACGGAACGTCGGGTCCGATTTGGTCTTCGTTCTGATTCGAGAGGAAAGCCCCTATGGCGGCCCCCACTGTTCCAGTGTTGTCAAACCAGTGACACCGAGTAAAAAAGAACTGAGTGATATCAATATGCTTGGTTATGCCGGGGATGGAGGTTCCATAAATCGACGTACCACCTCCCCAAATGGCCGTGTTGTTCACGAACGAACAGTTGTTTACAGTAAATGTATTAAGGCGTCGTCCGTTTCCTTTAATAAGGTTTCCCATTCGAGCCCCTCCACCGGCTAGCAATCCATTATTGCTGTCAAACCATGTATCCTCCATTATAAAGATGTTGTTTCCTGTTCTTTCTCTCATCTCCACCATGAGGCCTCCACCCCACTGTGCACGATTACTGTTGAAAACGCAAGACTTTATTCCAACGGTGCATCCACTGGCATTCGATCGAAAGAATATCGCCAACCCGCCCCCACGACTGAACGGAAGTTCTGGCGTGTCAACAAAGTCACGCTCGCTGCTTGCATTCAGCCACACGGCTTCGTTTCTGAGAAAACGGCAATTTCGGAAAATGTACGTGTTGTTATGCTGGTATGAATCGTGCTCGCTTGGAGTTACATTGACAGTATTATGGCCATAGGGGTCTAAAGCCAAATACACACCACCTCCAGAGTACACATAGTCTTTTACACCATTTAAGGATCTTTTTGCGTTTGGACTTTCATTCATGAATGTTGCGTTACTATAGAGAGCAGTGTTGTCAGAAAACACGCTGTGTGTAAAATTGACAAGGCCGCCACAATCGTAACAGTTCACACCAAGTCCTGGGGATGACGAAATCTCCACATTAACGAGTCGTATATTCCTGCAGTATCGAAAATCCAAGGCGGCTTTAAAATTGACTCCCTTCAGTCCGCGATAAGGCTTCTTCGCACCAGCTGAACTGCGATGCCATCCACCACACTTCTGTAACTTAATTCCCTCGAAGAATATGTTATCGCTTTTGACAAAAGAAAGGCTCACATTTGTCGCGCACGTTATTTCTACATCTTCTGGATGCAAACCCTGTCCTACCAGACCAAAGCTCTCCACATTTGTGAATTTGTAGCTCTTCGCCAGCGTGTAATTGCCTTTATCTGCTGATATCTGTGTCGAGTTTGCCCCCAAACGGCGTGCGAGTGAGATGGCGAAATCCAGCGACTGACACGGCTCACTTCGATTTCCACAATTTGGAGAATCGCTACCAGATGGTGAAATAAAAATAGTTGTAATCCTTTCCGAAGCTACTGAACACTGATAAATTACGAACACCAAGAACGTGAATCGTAAGGTAGAAGCTAGCGTTTCCATTGCGTTCACAGCACGTGAAAACAAGAAGCAAATTGTTCGAGCTGTAAAATTCGCTTGACAGGGTTTCTCGGAAATGGGCCATTCCATTTTATATCCGCACCCCCCCTATTGAGGGATTTCCTGTAAGACCCCTTTGGATAAAACATTTCAGAGACGCCAATACCCCCCCCCCCCCCTCCCCCCGGGAAATCTGTGCATTACCATGGAAACATGCGAAGAACAAAGAAAAAATGCCATTAACCCCCTTGGAAATTTGATATTCAAGACCCCTCCCTCCCCCTAGGATTTCCTTATCCCTCAATAGGGGGGGTGCGGATATTAAATGGAATGGCCCAATATTGCAGCATTAATATACCGACGCGCGTGGGTGGTGCGTCACGCAATTTTAGTCACGACATTTTGGTCATTTTGTAATCATGATCGTGGGAAAAGTAAACGACAGAACATAAACGTTTAACTTAATAATTGTTATAGAACTGACAATTATCATTCCCGGAACTGACAATTATCTTGGAAAGAGGGGAATACAATCACGAAATTCACGCTATTTAATTTAGATGAGTCCTGATGACTGATGAGTCCGTCGGAGGCAGCTCCGGCTGCACCGCTGGCGCTTCTTTTCGCGCAATGCCAAAATAAAAATCAGCTAAAAAGCCGCTAAAGCGAGCGGCACTGAGCTACGACTGGAACACCAAGCATGTGAATATCTTATTTTTGACTTGATCTTGAACTGAGAGAGCCCTGATTAATTCTACACATACATCAGTCCAGATACGCGTGACGTAACGAAACCATTGTTCTCAGAGGGTCAGATCAAAACATTGAGTCACGTGTCCAAGCCAAAAAAAAACAAAATGGCGGACGAAGGCGATGCGAAAAGTTCGTAAGTTGTTCTGTCGTTGTCGCGATCTTTTACACAAATTGAGACTTCATCCGTGTTTAAAACTTCAAAAATGTGAATTAAACCTCGTTGAGGATTTCAAAGATCAATTTGCAGAATCCACGCACCTCAAACCCGCTGCCGAAGACGAATGTTCTTGTGTGCAAATATTTATCGATCACTGAGCAGTGCAGTGATGAAGTATTTAGCGATTTGTACAAACGAACAGGAATTATGAAAACGCAGGTTAGCGTTTTTTTTCTTCACTGGATACTGCACTTTTGGGCAGAGAGTAAAATCGAAACTTGAGGTCTTGACACTATAATATATACATGCTATATGAAAGTGCTTCTGTCTGCTGAAACTGATACCAAAGTAGAGCTGTTTGGGGAATGAAAGGAACTATAAACTGCGCTGCTGAAATAAATTACGCTGTTGCGTTATGTTGGGGAAACAACAAATACAAGCTTTCAACACTTGAAGTGAATTTTATTCAGTTTAAAAGTATTGTCAGTATTTTGCTTTCTTGCCTGAAGAGTGTATCTGAAAAATGAAAAAAAGATACATTTTAGCTTAATTTGGTAGTAATAATATTGGTTAGTACATGTATTTTTTTTATGCTGATACTAATAAATTGAATTTGTTATAGTATATTAATTGATCTATATTGTGTGCACTGAGCAGTTTAAAATCCAGCACACAAGCGGATGAATTTTAGGGCCTGTTTACATCTGACTATGAGCAATCCCTCATTTTTCTCAGGGATACTCGAGTGGGAGAGCATGTGAGCATGAGCGAAAATCCCACTCGACTATCCCTAACTTCAATTAAGTTGGACTGTTAGTGTTAGGAATGATACATTTTGATGGCATTTAGTTCACATGTAAGTTAAAAATATACACAAATTATCCCTGCTTAAGCTGGGTTGATCCTGGTGCGACTTTTACATGCAAAAACATAGTCGCCTAGAAGGGTTCCCCAGCTAGGCAGGTTTACAGGACGTTTCTAGGAGGGATACCCCTTCTGGCATGTAAAGAAATAAATAGAAAAACACAATAGACCCCGGTAGCCCTTATAGCCAAGGGCACCCTATCTCCGTGTAAGGTGAAGCCATTCGGGGCCAAACTGGCCCGCACTGCTGTTGCTTATCCTGGTTTTGGTAGCATGAAGCCGACTAGGAGTATTACTACTCCACCTGGGTAGGATGTCCAATACCGGTTACTCCCACCATTTTTGTTAGGTTGCCCAGGAGTATAAATGGGTACTAGCGAACTGTTATGGTGGAGGGAGGCATGGTGTGCCCAAGAACACAGTGACCCTGGCCAGGGCGAACCCGGACTGCTTGATCCGGATTCCATTTCACTAACCATTAGGCAACCACGTCTCCCACCTCTCAAAGTAAACAGACCCTTAAATTGTGTTTGCTAACTCGACCAAATACCCAAACAGGCTTTTAGCCAGAATTTGTAAAGTGGGCGTCCTGGAGGCATGTCCCCAAAAAATTTGTTAAAGGTTTGGTGCATTTTTCATCATTTTCTCCCAGGATTGGGCGTGCACAGGACACCTGGACGCCCTTCTGGCTAAAAGCTTGTACCCAAATCACATCTTTAGTTGCTTTGTTGATGATGCCACCGGCCATCATCATTATGCTGAATGGTAACTGTCTATTTCCATCAGTTTAAATCAATTTGAAAAATTACTTTTTTTTGTTACAGCTTGTGGGGAATATGTGACCAAAAATTGGTGGTTTAGGGGCATGATTGTTGTGCCCCTAACCACACTGGGGCTTCAAAACAATGCACTGGTTTCCTAAATTAATAGTTGTGGGCCACCAATGCGGTGAGGGTAAAAGGCGGAATGAGTTTGCGGAATGGCATGTGGCATGACTTGCGGAATGGCATAATTATGCGGAATAAATTACTTAAAGAAATACATTTACTGCAAATAACCGCTTCACGTAATGCTGCGGGCTCAAACATACGATCTTGTCATGTTTTCAAGATGTCGGATGTTCGGTGACAAGAAGCGTTATAGGTTAAACAACATTTACAACGCCACTTTTGTGTTCGTCGTAGCCATATTTTTCGGTCAACACAAAGAAAAATTATCCTTTAAGTGATATTCTGTATTCTGGAGGTAAATTATTTTAGTTATCAGGTTGTATTTTTAGGAAGAAATCCATCACTTTTTTATTTTTTTATTGCTGCAAAGTTTACACAGGAAATGGCGTTTAAGTTTAATATATATGAAACTACGTGGTGGAATTTGTCGAAAATGTCGGCAAGTTGCTCTTCGAATGTGCATGAATCCACTAGATAGAAGGTGCCTCTAAGCGCGACTTATCTTCTTGGCGAATTTAGTGCTCGAAGTTGGGTTATTGTTGTGAAGTGTCACATGTGAGCACAGTCACACAGTCTGTCATCAAATCCAATTTTAATTTATTGATATCTTCTGAGAGCTGCCGTTTTCCAAGAAATCATAGCACCCATATAACTGGCAAAATATAACCCATCGATCTGTTCATCTGGATCTGTCATGGATTTATGCTTATCACTCAAATAATTTTCTCAAATAATTTTATAATTCGTGACTTTCATCTTGCACAGAATCGACACAGAAAATACAACCTGATAACTAAAATAATTTACCTCCACAATACAGCATATCACTTAAAGGATAATTTTTCTTTGTTTTGACCGAAAAATATGGCTACCACGAACACAAAAGTGGCGAACCTACGAACCTATAGCTATACGCTTCTTGTCAAGAAGTACTGTTGTATTCCAATCATTGTTCTAATACCTTCGGCAAATTAAAACCTGAACGAGCGAGAGTCTGTACCAAAGTTTATTCCACAAATGCTACAAAATATAGAGTTCAACTTTTCCCTGCAGTGAAGGTATTAGCTTACATTTCTGCTGGAGACAAAAAATTCAGGTTTTGAGTACCGCAAAATGACAAATGCCTAAATTCTCGTACGCAAATACTTTATCCGCGAGTGGAAGCAGAAAATTCGCAACAGATACTCGATTTTCAAAAATGGTCTACCATAAACTGAAATGGTCTACCGTGCCCAGATCTCGAACAAAGATGGAACACGAACAGAAGAATTCAGCAAAATTGTTCATTTCCCTGTCAAAATTCTGTGAAGAGCACAAAATGAAATGAAAGATAGACTTACCGTAATGTACATAATCAAAATGGCGGCCACGCCGTCGCGAAGACGAAACTCAAACGCTTGTAGAACTCTTCAAATACAACCTTTTCGCCCAAGACTTCGCCAAGTTGCTCGTTGACTGCATTCCTCTCGAAAACATACAAAGAAGTTCCCGGATGTATAGGACAAACGTCGCAAATGGGAAACAATAGACTGCAAAACAGTCGTTATTTTTCCGCTCAATAAGGCGCGAAGCGCCGTAAGCGTGATCCTCGCGCGCGAAGCGCGCAAGCCTCGCGCGCCCGCAGGGCGGGTGAGGCGAAATAACGACTGTCGGCATTCCATACAACGAATTCGTTCTGACCGGGGGTTCAAATAATATCGCTGAGGTGTTAAAAATACTTGACAGCTCCAACCACATTTTTTGTTTGTCCAAGTTCGCTCTTCAGTGTTGATGTCAACGAGAGTCTTGAGGATTAATTTTGGTTCTATATTGCCTGTAAAATGTAGGAAGTGTTCTGTTTGAAGAGAAATCGGTCGGATGAATCAAACAACACTGAAGAAACCCGCCTCGCGAAGAGGGAAAAATAATAAGAATACACGTAGCGAGCGCGCCAGACAATGGCAGATCTGTATCGCAATTAATATTTGGACACTTTAAAACTAAATGGATATCCACAGAAAACATACTTGCCGAGCCCCAAAGAATTGGAAAAACGTTGCAGCCTTTGACCGAGGTTATCAGAGTCGATCTGTCGCTTCAATTTGAAGAAGGAACTATCTTTTCGTTGAGAGTTTGCTCGCTGTGTGCCCTCTGCTCTGTGTTCGCAAATTTTAAAAGAGAAATTAAATAAGAGCAATCAAACTTTTACTATCGCTACTGATCACGACGCCGCAACTTGAGAGGAGGACGGTTTGAGATTGAAACGAAGGAGTAAATATCCCCGGTAAATTTCCGACATCTCCATAAAAGTGCGCGCGTGTATCAACAGAGCTATTGTAGCGCCATCATTATTATTTCCCGAACAGCAGCCATTAAAGGAAGCTTAAGCTCGTCGTTCTCTGACATTAGGCTCCTAGGACAAGGAAAATTTTCTGCCAGATCTTCCTGGAACAGAACGCGTTCCACAACGGAACAGACCCATTTTAGACCCGCCGAAACTTCAGTTGTCGTAAATTATGCAAATTCCACGAAGAGCTCGTTTTACGTGAAATTGACACGGCTTCGAATATCTCTGATGAGGTGCGATGAACATTTTGTTGACAGGTAGCGTCAAAATTCAACCAATGGGAATTTCCCGTTGCTGGAGGAACGGGAAATTCGAACGAATTCGTTGTATGGAAAGCCGACAGTCGTAGTTTTCAGCGTCTCTCCCCAGTCCTACTCTCCGTTTTCACACTCGCTCCAGACCTTTCATTCGAAAACCGCGCGCGTATGAATCGTAACGCGAAAAATACGACTGTTTTGCAGTCTAGGGAAACAACGATGTATTTTTCAGCGAATATTTTTTGTGATTTTTTCGTATTTTCTCTGAGAACAATGGTTTCGTTACGTCACGCGTATAGCCTTTTCTGGATACAACCTCGATTCCAGGCTCTCTCTCCTTTTCCTCCCTTGTCGTTGAGTAGAGAGACCCTGGTTGCGGCTGGTCGCGTGACTATGCGGTTACAACAATACCGCAGGGAGGGTGGGTCTTTGAGGCCGTTTTGTCAAGGTGAACAATAATTACTAACCAAGGGATCGAAGGGGCAAATCGAGTTTGGTTCAAAATGGAACAGCATTTTATACGGCAAGATTATGTTAAAAGTGAAACAGGCTATTTGTATGGAACGTTTGTTTTTATTCTTTACAACTTCATGACATGAAAATGTATACGTGACGGTATTTTCGAGCCACAAAAGCAGCGGCGCGAAAATTACGAGAATGGAAAATTCGCCTTGCGAACACAAAATTTAAGCTTATAACTAGCTACCGGCTCATTTAATATAACGATGAACCATCGACTTCAGATTCACTTTTACACTAAGTAGACAGGTTCATGATCGTAAAGCTAAACGAGGTTGTAAACCAGACACCTTGGTCTCAAACCAACTTTGAAAACAACAATAAGCTTGGCGAGCTCGTTCACAGCTGACCCTGCGAACTCACTAAATTAAAACACAACGGCATTCATTTACAAATTCATTTGGAGCGAAATAGTCCAAATTTTAGGATAAAAGAGTAGCTTACTATTTTCTCTAACTGATTCTGTGTTAGTTTGACCATAATATAGTTTTCTTGTGTCAAAAAATCTACAACAACAACCGCTCGAAGCGGTTCCTTGAAAATCAACAAACTTGTACGGCACGAAATAATTAAGCTTATGTCAAACGGACTGTACGAAGGAATTTTTTTCCATCGGCAGTTTTTGCAGTGAATACAATTTAACGATCACTTAAACTCGTTACCTTAAAGCTGTTCACATACCAAGCTTACATGTAAACTTAATTCTTGAAATGATCGGCTTTCTTCCGTGGACAAAAATATTCCGTTGTAAAACGTCCGATCGATCGTCGTAGTTGTGCAGTTCTGAGAATTACGCAAGCAGTTTCCGAGAAAGATTATCGCAGTGATCTTCGGCCTGGCAAAGCCTGTAGAAGCTTGAATAACCACATGTAAGCATATGTACAAACTTTTTTGGTGCTTTCTTTTCTTGCGAGTTGTTTGAAGACCTGCTGCGTCTGCGAGTTGTGACTCAGAGTCAACGCTCTCACCCTCTCGTGGTAGATTTGTCACAGCAACAACTCTGACACTCTACCACCTCTCCCTCCGAATATATTTTTTTACCACCCAGAATCTGGGTGGTCACGTGACCAGCCGCAACCAGGGTCTCTCTACTCAACGACAAAGGAGGAAAAGGAGAGAGAGCCTGGAATCGAGGTTGTTCTGGATATAGTCTGGACTGTACATAGTCTCTTGGCTTCGCGTCATGCTGTGAAAGTCATTTTAGTTCTCGGCCCCATGGTCGCGCGGCCAATGATCAGAGGATCAGATGTCATTGCGAAGATTTTTCTCGCCGTCGTGTTGACGTCCATCGGAAATCGTAAATCGAAATTTTGCCTCATATTAGAACAGCAAAGCCGCCAAATCTTAAATTTAAATTTCATCACGTCATTGCAACTGACCAATCAAGTGTCTTCCTTAAAATAGCCGCGCAGTATGACCACGCGCTAAAATTAGATTGAAAAAAATTATCATTGGAAGAGGCCAATGTATGGGGGATGTGTTCTCTTAGATCATCCTCTCTTGACACATATAATTATTTTTGTTGGGTGAGTTCCTACACGTTCCTCACCTACGCAAGGACCCGTACGAAACCGGCACCCAAAAATAAAAAGACACCCAAGAATAACAAATATCTGTAAACGAAGCCTTGTTACATGACCTCTTGGGGCAATATGATCCCACGCAAAGTTTCTAGTCCTGACATGTCGTGTGTGGGTGTGTGGAGGGAATTCCCGCTTCACATAAATGGGAAGTGCCCACGGAGGAGCCCATGGAAACTTCGGTTGTCAGTAACCATTTTCACTAGAAGCGGAGTATTTGTCTTTATACAGATTGACGAACTCCACCGGAAGAGGAAAATGTTTTCTCGCCTTGAAAATGTCGGGAAATCTGAAAGGGTCTGAGGGCCTCAGCAGCACCTTCCCACCCAAGCATCTATTTGGCACTCCCCCCGGAACGCGGAGCTGTCTATGTCTAGACACTAAGAAACCGCGAGTTGTTTATTTTGTAACTGTATGGAGATGATGCGTTCTCGCATGTTGCGTTCAATCCTGTTCCTTTCTTTGCTTTACCTGCCATCAGAAGCTGCATGGAATATATATACGACAATTTATTACGTCTCGCCAAGTGGCAATGATTCACAGAACTGTGGACATTGGGCCACGAGTCCATGCAAGTCACTCGATGCAGCTTTCACTATCGCTTTCGATGGAGGCGGAAGTGCCAACTCGACACTGATATCAGCAGCCAAAGGGAATTATACGTTGGCAAAAAGCTTCAATATTACCAACGTGGATACCTTTGCTCTGGTTGGACAGGGCTCAAGATCAGACGAGGTAAGAATAACTTGTGAGCCAGACGTAAGTCTGTCGTTTATTCTTTGCCAAAATATTGCTCTCGAAGGACTCACATTGCTTAGATGCGGCGGATGGCGAGAGAGTACGATAGGAATTAACAAGTCTGCTCACGCTGGACAGAAACATCAGGGTGTTAAGTTTAAGACTGCGTTGGATTTTCGTTATTGTCGAAATACGCGATTCACGAATATCGAGATATCGTCATCTCCAGGGCTTGGCGTGAATTTCTTTGATGTTGGAGGCGTTGTGAACTTCACGGATTGTGTGTTGGCGGACAACAAGGCCGACAACAAGAGTTTAAATGGGTCGCCGCTAGAAGGGTTTATCAAAGAAGGCTATGTATATTCGGGAGGAGGCATTTATATGATTCTCAACAAGTACGGTGACAACGCAGTCAATGTCACGCGAAGTCAACATGACTCATTCCAACACAACAACACCTACGTCTTCAGAAATTGCTATTTTCTCAGAAATGAAGCGTTTGGATCGAATGCAAGTAGTACGTACGATCATATTGGCAATCCGGGTCCTACCCAATTTAGTCTAGGAGGAGGATTGGCAGTTAACTTTCGAGGAAATGCCAGTAACTGTAAAACTGAAATCGAGTCTTGTGTGTTCATTGGTAATCAAGCGTTCTGGGGAGGAGGTCTTCAAGTCGAAACAAGAGATGAAGTTACAAATAATCGAATACTTCATTTTACGACAATACTGGGATTCTAGGTGGAGGAGGAGTTCGCGTGGGCAACATACCTGAACGAGGTGCAGACTACCCCCTTAATACATTTACATTTGATAACAACTGCTCATTTGTAAACAACTCGGCATTCTGGGGTGGTGGTATGTCGCTGTATGGAACATCGATACTGTGCAAGATGAACTGCGATATAAAGCACATTACACAGTTCACCTTTAACAATTGCACTTGGTCTGACAACAAAGGAACAGTGGGAGCCGGATTAGCAACTATGCTTGATAATCAAAATGAAGTCCAAATTGGACCGAAAATGCCATTCTCAATGAGCTTCAAAGACTGCTCATTTTTAAGGAACCAAGTTATTAAGTCAGACAAAGGTGCCATGATAGGCGAAGGTGCGATATACAGTGACCAAGTACCCCTCATATTTCGAAGAAAAACTTCATTCATAAGCAACAAAGGCACGGCGTTGTCCTTAGATGGGTCAACTATTGAGATATGCGATCACGTGGAATTCATTAACAATACGGGATACCGTGGAGGAGCCGTAGCGATGTGTGGGCAATCGCGAATGATTTTTCAGAAGAATTCTAAGTTACTCTTTAAAGGCAACTCGTGCGAGAGCAAAGGAGGAGCACTGTTCATCCTCGCTGCCGGATCTCCACTGGTGGTCTTCAATGCAACTGGTGTTGACACACACGAGTGCTTCTTCGGGTACGAGGATGAAAAAATTGACTTTAAGGACTGGAAGACCTCTGTAATCTTCCAAGGCAACAGAGCAATCGATGATGACAAAGGAAATTCAGTCTACGCCACGACCCTAACGAACTGTCGGCGACCTGGTGAGTCTCGACGAAACAACACGGTCCTACGGTGGGATTTCATCCAATTCAAGACCTTAGATGGGAACTTTACCACGCGAGAGCATGAAGTAGCAACTGATGTGATAGATATATCTTATGAAAAAACCAACTGGGAGGTTGCACCAGGTGAAGTCTTCAAAGCAACAGTCAAGTTAATTGACGAGATCGGCAACTCCGTCAATGGAATCATCGATGTTAATATCGTCTCTTCTGAAAACTCAGTTAAGCTGAACAGTTCCTCTCCCTTGTTTCTTACCGCTGACGGGCAGATATCCCATCTCAGGTTGGCTGGAAAACCGGGCAGTTTGTTTTCAGTAGGTCTACGCTATGTGGGGAGAGAGTTGGTAGTTGGTACAATCACCGACATTTCGTTGCAAAATTGCCATGCAGGGTTTGTTTCTGACGGGGCAAGATGTGTTTGTATGGACTCTACAGACGACGGCGTCGTGGCCGACGGAGTGGAACGGTGTGAGTCGGACGGAAAGACTTAGTATTGCACTGCGCATCCTTTCTGCGCATAATTTCGCGCGTAATTAGCGCGCGCACATTAAAAACATGGCGGCTTTTTTATTGTGGCTATGCTCGCCAGAGAGGTAAATGATTGTTTTCTCGTAAACGAGCGTGGTGACCTATCATTTTTTTTCGCATATTTAAGTCTAGTAATCATCTTCTTTCTATACAAGGAGTATAGACCAATTCTCAGTGCAGGAAAATTAATAATCACTGAAAACGTGAAAAAATACGTGTTTTTGGTTGATTTTGTAAGGAATTATGAGGTATTTTTAGTCGATTATATCTCTTTCGCGGGGCTGGTGACCTATTCTTTTTATTCTATATTTTGAAACATAACATCACAATGTTCAACTAGGGAAAGTTTCAGAAACTTCCCAGTGTAACTTCTATTTCGATGGAATTACCTTAAGAAGGGCTACTGGGCCGGAAAAGTTAAAGGCGAATTCGCTACATATCTCTGCCCCGCTGGCTACTGTAACTTTAAAAAGCCCATGTTTCCTGACGAGTATCAGTACACTTCTGGAGAAGTGTGCAAAGATGACAGAGACCAGAATAGCGTCCTTTGTGGACAGTGCAAACCAGGCTATACTGTCTTGTTTGGAAGCGAAAACTGCTCATCCAGCTGCACTGATCTATGGGTATGGGCACCAATTGTGTTTGGCTTCTTAATAGTGAATTGTCTTGTTTTGTCGTTCAGTCCAAACCTGGCAAGTGGACATTTAAACGTCTGTTTATACTCGTATCAAATCATGAAGATACTCACTCCAGAGGGGTTTGAATTCGACCCCGGCATCGAGTTCCTGGCCGCTCTTAGTAATTTCCAACTTGGAATAGGACGTGGCTTTTGTTTAAGTAGTGGCTTAGACAATGCCGATAAGCTAATGATAATGGTCAATTTTCCAGTCGTCGAAATCGTGATATTGTTACTGGTAAAGGCAGCGTTAGCTCATTCCCTTTGGGGAAGGGGTTTGCAAAAGATTAAGAATAAATTGCTGTGTAATCCAGATAATCCAGGTGATCCAGCTGATCCAGGTACTTGCTGCTGCAGAACCCCATTCCGGACATATCTAAACTGTTGCTCGGAATCATTTAACGGACGCGTGCGAAATGGCTTTACTCGTGCTTTCTGTACCATCATTGTTCTGTGTTACGTCGACATTACTCACATTTCATTGCAGCTTTTGCATCCTGTCACCGTTGGGAAACGCACCGTGTTGTTTGCAGACGGTAAATTCTTTGGCACTGCGAAACACATTGGATTCGGAATTTATGCTGGCGTACTCATGCTGTTGGTCATTTGCTTTCCTTTCATGCTTATTTTATATCCGGCTGGCAAGAGCCGACATCTCAAAACTTTACGAGCCTGTTATAAAACTCGCTGGCACTCTTTTGTCGCTTACTACCTTGGATGTCGAGTCTTGCTCTTGGTAATTAGCGACGTATGTGCCAGCTGGTCCTTTGAAAAGTGCTTTGCTGCAATTCTTTTGTATTCTTTTCTTGGTTATCATTGCGGTTGTAAGGCCTTACAAAGAGGCAAATGAAGCAGGCGAAGCTCAAAGAGTAGCAACCCAAGGTGAAGCAGGAGAGGCTCAAGGAGAAGAAACCCAAGGCGAAGCAGGAGAGGCTCAAGGAGAAGAAACCCAAGGTGAAGCAGGAGAGGCTCAAGGAGTAGCAACCCAATTTGAAGCAGGAGAGGCTCAAGGAGTAGCAACCCAAGGTGGTAATGAAGCCGGCGAGGCTCCACGGGTAGCAACTCAAGGTGGTAATGAGGCAGGCGAAGCTCAAGGAGTAGCTAATCAAGGTGGTGATGAAGAACAAGAAGCTGGCGAAAAAACTGTGGAAAACAAGTGGATCAACGAGTCGGACACGATAATCTTAGCGACACTGAGCGCCATTGCTATATTAAGTTCCCCCACCGGCAGTGATGTTTCTGATAGTACAAGGTCTGGTCTAATGTGGCCTGTACGGATTTTGGCATGGGTCCCTCTGGTGATGGCGTGTCGTCCGGCTTTACGATATTTGTCGCAATGCTGCAAGGCAAAGGATAATCATGTTCCTGAACGAGAACGTACACAACAGCGAGGTGTACCAAACGACCAAGACCCGAACGTGAACGAACGAGCACCACTGTTAGGCGGTGCACAACAGCGAGGTGTACCAAACGAACCAGACCGGCAGATCAACCAGCTCATACCTGTGTTAGACGCAGATGAATTTTACACAGCTCCCGAACAACCGGATGTACCAAACGGACCAGATGGAGATCTGCAGGTGAACCTGCGTACACCACTATTACGCGTAGATAATAATGACGCTATATATCACACGGCCTCGGAAAACCTCATAATATAGAATACACCAAGGATTCCTTAGTTTACTTAAGGGGGTTATGTCACGCTATTTTTACTATGTTCCCTGTATTATTTTTAACGAGCTCTAAACTCAAACATGTGAATGAAGTATTAATTCAATGATGGAATCTCAGTTACATAACAAGCACAAATGATTTCTAAGCATTATTGACCACTTGTTTCATATATACAAATGGACTTGAACTTGAAATGTCGGGCCGTCGTTTTCCAAGTTAACCTTTTCGCAATCCGTTTAAACTGATCTTGTCTAGCCTGTGTGGCAGGCGTAGAAAGGGGAGGGAGGGGAGTTTGCCGACTCCCGCCGATCGCGCTTCGCGCTCTTTCCTCGCGCACTCGCGCTTCGCGCTCGAACTCCCCTCCTCCCTCCCCTTTATACGCCTACCACGCAGGCTAGATCTTGTCCAGTTTTGACCATGCGACTTCCTAGTATTTGTTTTATGTTTTTCTATGTTTTGAAACCATAATAATTTATTTAGTGGTTTAGATTCTATTTTTA
The DNA here is from genome assembly GCA_029204205.1 of Desmophyllum pertusum. Classification (NCBI taxonomy): domain Eukaryota; kingdom Metazoa; phylum Cnidaria; class Anthozoa; order Scleractinia; family Caryophylliidae; genus Desmophyllum; species Desmophyllum pertusum. The sequence continues at coordinate 1,898,773 of MU827306.1, read as the reverse complement.
GACTAGTTTTGTATGTTTATAACATAATTCAGTTCCAAAATAGCGTGACATAGCCCCGTTAAACACGCCTACTCTTTGCAACGCTTACTAATACGTGACCTGGTGGGTGTCCTGTGCATGCAGGCGTTAACCCTGGCTCCCAAGAGTGCTAAGTTCAAAACTGAGGGAAAAACATTTTGCAAAATGATCGTCCAAAACAAACAGCACCACCTGGAAGTACCGCTCGATAGCTTTCATTTGAATGGTCACACACTAGGGTTTCATCCACAGACTCCAAAAGTACAATGACCACAGTATTGACTCAGGGTTTGACTCTGGGAGTGAAAGGGTTAAAAAGCGACAGTTTTTCTCGTTGGTCGGAAAATGACCATAACCAGATTGGACACTGACAGACGTTTTTGTAGAGTAAACAATGACCTTAACCAGGGTACCTCAGGAAATAAGGTTAGTCCTGGCTGACTCTATATTCTACATTTCATATAAACTAGAACAAATTGTCTAATCTGGTTTGGGTCCTTGATGCCTGTATTCCTAGTTGGTGCATTTCGGCGCCATTTTTAACATGATAGTTATTTCGGCCACCCACGCAAAAATACCGGTATTCATTGACGAACGAAAAACAGTGGTGGGCGTTGCAAAGAGGATACTACGAAGGTTTGTGCCTCAAGGATTGATGGAACGACAAAGGTTTTGACGAGAAATCTATAAAACATTACATTCGGAACACACCAGCGAAAATCGACAGAAAGTGATTTTAGTCCTCATTGCTTATACCTGTTCTGAGTTTGCTGAACAGTCAAATTAGCTTAGTAATTGTGATGAACACAAACTGATTCTGTAGTGGTGCTTGTAGTACGCTGTCAAATATAGTATAAGACCAATGATAAATGACTTGCTTTTCATGCAGCAAGCACTGCCATTTAATATTCATTGAAAGAGACGAACGGATTCACGCAATCTGTGATTACTTAGATTAGAGCAGTTTTCATTTGAGTGTCGAGAAATCCGGAATAGGTTTGGTTATGCTTTACTACGCTCTGATTGGTTAAAAAAACTCGCGCCACCTCCTCAACCAATCAGATGCAAAACCAAAACGCACGCACGCGTTATCTTGCGTTTGGCACCGGTTACGTGTATTTGCTTCGAGTTCTCATTGGTTCGTTTTGTTGTTTACGTTTGTTGTGATTGGCCATTGTAATTACTTTGGTTTTGATTTTACGACACAATTGAAAACTGCTCTATTTCAAAATGATACGGATAAGACAGTAGCCCAGGAGCCATGAAAAAATTAATCTTGTACTCAGATCGAAAGAACAATTCCGTCCAGCGCTTTTGCTCATATGGCTCAGTGAACAACCGTCGACCTTTAGATAGATTTTCATTTTACAGCTGTTTTAGGGCGGACGGCTTGGAGGACTACTGAAGTCATGTATTATAGACACGTAGGGGTACAACACAGTGATCACAGTCAGCGCTAAGAACATTATTTCATTAAGTATCAGACAAGAATTGAACTTTTATTATATCGTTAAGAAGTTAGTGTTACAAATAAGTTTAGTTAGTTCGTTTTCATAACTAAGACTTTTTTTATTATAATAATAAAACTGAAGATGCTGCGCATGCTCTGATTGGTCAGTGGCTACACAAAAAAACAATGCAAAAATGCAAGGTCAACAAAATTTAGGGTTTATTTCTAGTTGGTACTTTAAATTTATCGATACTTTCTACCATACATTTAACTTATGGTATTGTATATTAGCAATTTTAAATAATCTGAATATTGCATCATTATTAACTTTTGTAATACCCGTGTATAAATCAAAGTTATCGTCAGTTATTTCATAAAAACAAAATATCCAGGGTTTATCTGTATCCACATGCGCTGTTAGAATGACACTCCAAAATATTTCAAATCATTTGCCTTTGGCTCGTGATCTGCAGTCTCTTGTCGTGTTTCCTCCAACATCTCGCGTGGTTTTATCAACCTCGTTCCCAGGGTCTTCTCGTTTTTCAAGCAGCCGTGATCTTGGAAACGAGAAGACCCTGGGAAAGAGGTTGTGTTATTATCTTTCTTCTTTTTTTTTTACGTGGGTTTAGTTGAGCCGGTAAACCGGAATAAAAATGCGTCGAGCAAGTTGGTCTCCTTCGAAGCCGTTATTTGTATCGTCACGTGAAGCGTTGCGTGACGACACAAATAACGGCTGCGACGGAGACTACGAGCAAGTTAAGACTGTAGTTCCTTTGACTTGATCGATTGTTTCATATGTTAATTATATTTTATTGATTTTTCGTTTATTTTTAACGTATTGTATCCCATGAGCCTCAAGTGTTATAAACAAGAACACATGACAAGAGCAAGAACTTCATGAACATGTTATTTAATTTCATGATTATTTTGTTTAGCGTATATTATTGCTACGATGATTTTATGGTGATCATTAAACCAAACCAATCATAATCGCGGTCTTTTTAGTATGATAGACTGACTGACTGAAATTTTGCTGCCATGGTAACAAAAGAATATCCCTACATCTGCGAAAAGGTGGTGATGCCTTTTAAAATATTCTGACAAATAATGCGCCTGTAATATTTGAATATTTTAGCTTTTTAGCTTTATTACATCGAGCGGCTATTATGTTATTTTGTGAGAAGCGGCCAACCTCGTTCCCACGGTCTACTCCGCTTTCAAGATGGCGGCTGGGCGCAGAGAAGACCCTGGGACATGCTGGCGAAATACTCCACGAATCGTGGAGTATTTTGTCACGTGACACACTATCGATCGTCTTCGCTACACTACCACGCGTCTGGAACATAGCAGTAACCAACCTCGTTCCCAGGGCTTTTCCCTTCTAAAAATTTAGAAGGGAAAAGCCCTGGGAACGAGGTTGAGCAGTAACAGAAGGAAAAGAGCATGTGTTATTTTCATGTCCCTGGGACAGCTGGGAGGGCCTATGAACTAGGGATTTATGGATACCGTAACTGTTTAACAACTTGTTAGGGACTTTTGCAACCTTATAGAGAATAAATTTGAATTTGCAGTTCAGTCACAGCTAACAGAACATCAAGCCTTTCAGTGGGAACAGGTGGCGGAACCAGAGGAGGGGCCTGGGTCCCCCTTTGTGGGTGAAAACACTTATGGGCCTCCACCTTATAAACAGGTCTGGATCCGCCACTAATTTGCACTTGAAATAAAATTTTAAGGCCCCCTCCTCTTGAGTGACTTATTTTACTTTGAGCCCCCCTATCCTTGCTTTAATTTTACTTTATGCCGCCCCCTCTGGTTTTCAACCCCCCCCCCCCTTGAAGACAAACATGTCTATCATTGTTTCAGGCTATCGTTGTCAACCTCGCCCATGTGGAAAATAAGCCGGTTATTTTTAGGGATCTCGTGACATGTGATTTATTCACCTCGGGCTCCGGCTACGCCTTCGTTGAGTAAATTACATATCTCCTCGTTGCCTAAAAAATAATCCTTACACTCATATGGCGCTTTATCGGGTTCAAAATTCAAACGTGTGAATTTACCAAAATTTGAATTCGTCAAAGGTCCAAATTCATCGAATACGTGGATTGAATTTACCTAATTTTTAGAAATATTGAATTCATTGAACTGTTGAATTCGTCGAGACACTAAATTCCACTAAATTATGTTGATAAAAAATGTTGAATTCATCGAACTATTGAATTTATCGAAACCTGGAATTCGTAGAAGATTTAATTTCGTTGAACCATTGCATTTATCGAACTATCAAATTCATCGAACTTCTGAATTCGAATAAATTCGTTCAACCCTTGGATTCATCGAAGTCTTGAATTCATCGAAACCTCGGATTCACAGAAGCTAAAATCGAACGCTTATTCATCGAAGTCTTGAATTCATCGAACTATTGAATTCATCGAAACACCCCGGGTCTAGGTCCAGTCCTTCGCGTCCATCGAAGCCCCACAATCCCCTGCGACAGGCGAGGTGCTTGGTTGCGAAGCGCTCGCAAACCTCGTGGTCTGGCTTACGCGCTATATATGTCGAATATTATTGCCCACAACATGGAAAATATATTGCGAGAGTGTGCAGAGCGGCTTATTACAACAGCAAATGGCCTTTCCGGTAGTCAGTCAAACATCCAGTAACGCACAGCAGACATCAGTAGTCAACGTCCAATCGCAAGAACAGGTTTTCGACAACTACTCGGCTTTAGAAGAACACAGGAGAATTTTCGGTTACCGGCCTCCGGTAGGGGCAGTAAGGCGTCCACTTCAAGCTAGCGGGGCAACGAAAGCTTTCTCTCAACTGCACACTCTCGCAATATATTTTCCATGTTGTGGGCAATAATATTCGACATATATAGCGCGTAAGCCAGACCACGAGGTTTGCGAGCGCTTCGCAACCAAGCACCTCGCCTGTCGCAGGGGATTGTGGGGCTTCGATGGACGCGAAGGACTGGACCTAGACCCGGGTGTTTCGGTGAATTCAATAGTTCGATGAATTCAAGACTTCGATGAATAAGCGTTTCGATTTTAGCTTCTGTGAATCCGAGGTTTCGATGAATTCAAGACTTCGATGAATCCAAGGGTTGAACGAATTTATTCGAATTCAGAAGTTCGATGAATTTGATAGTTCGATAAATGCAATGGTTCAACGAAATTAAATCTTCTACGAATTCCAGGTTTCGATAAATTCAATAGTTCGATGAATTCAACTTTTTTATCAACATAATTTAGTGGAATTTAGTGTCTCGACGAATTCAACAGTTCAATGAATTCAATATTTCTAAAAATTAGGTAAATTCAATCCACGTATTCGATGAATTTGGACCTTTGACGAATTCAAATTTTGGTAAATTCACACGTTTTGAATTTTGAACCCGATTAAGCGCCATACTGGCTCATGCTATACCACATGTAGAGTGGACGCTGTCGGCCAGTAGTATCGTCCGACATATCAGACTTTAACTGAACGGCTGGCGCTTCTTTTCGCCCCAGCCGCCATGACTGGAACACCAACTATACCATATCTTATTTTTTCCCTAGATCTTGAAAAGAAAGATAACTCGAACCAAAAGTTGTTTCCCTTGGACTTGTTTTCACTGTAATTTTACTCCCGATATTTCGAACTTCCCGATTTCTCGAACCAATTTTCGTTTCCCGTGGAGGTTGGAGAAATCGAAGTTCCACTGTATATTTTTGATAGATAGAGATTTTCTTTAACCTCCTGTCGATCGCCTATGAAACCAGCATCGATCGAAATGCGGGTGGGATCCAGGCGAGACACGGCCTAAGGACAACATGTAAATTATGTAGTCTTCAGTGGACGGAGCTGTCTAGACACTATTCCAAGAATCATTAGCATACCGTGAGACGTTCATTTTGTAACTGCATGGAAATGATGCGTTCTCGCATATTAACCATATTGCGTTCAGTCTTTTTCCTTTCTTTGCTTTACCTGCCATCAGAAGCAGCGTGGAATAAGACAATTTACGTCTCGCCAAGTGGCAATGATTCACAGGGCTGTGGACATTGGGCCAAGCCATGCAAGTCACTCGATACAGCTTTCACTATCGCTTTCAATGGAGGCGGAAGTGCCAACTCGACACTGATATCAGCAGCTAAAGGGAATTATACGTTGGCAAAAAGCTTCAATATTACCAACGTGGACACCTTTGCTCTGGTTGGACAGGGCTCAAGATCAGACGAGGTAAGAATAACTTGTGAGCCAGACGTAAGTCTGTCGTTTATTCTTTGCCAAAAGATTGCTCTCGAAGGACTTCACATTGCTTAGATGCGGCGGATGGCGAGAGAGTACGGTAGGAATTAACAAGTCTGCTCACGCTGGACAGACTCATCAGGGTGTTAAGTTTAAAACTGCGTTTGGATTTTTCGATATTGTCGAAATACGCGATTCACGAATATCGAGATATCGTCATCTCCAGGGTTTGGCGTAAATTTATTTGATGTTGGAGGCGTTGTGAACTTCACGGATTGTGTGTTGGCGGACAACAAAGCCGACAACAAGAGTTTAAATGGGTCGCCGCTAGAAGGGTTTATCGAAGAAGGCTATGTGTATTCGGGAGGAGGCATTTATATGATTCTCAACAAGTACGGTGACAACGTAGTCAATGTCACGCGAAATCAACATGACTCATTCCAACACAACAACACTTACGTCTTCAGAAATTGCTATTTTCTCAGAAATGAAGCGTTTGGATGGAATGTAAGTAGTAAGCACGATCTTATTGACGATCCGGGTCCTACCCAATTTAGTCAAGGGGGAGGATTGGCAATTAACTTTCGAGGGAATGCCAGTAACTGTAAACACTAAAATCGAGTCTTGTGTATTCATGGTAATCAAGCGGTATGGGGAGGAGGTCTTCAAGTCGAAACAAGAGATGAAGTTACAAATAATAATTTTACAATAAAGAATACTTCGTTTTACGACAATACTGGGATTCTAGCTGGAGGAGGAGTTCGCATGGGCAACCTGAACGAGGTGCAGACTACCCCCTTAATACATTTACATTTGATAGCAGCTGCTCATTTGTAAACAACTCGGCATTCTGGGGTGGTGGTATGTCGGTGTATGGAACATCGATACTGTGCAAGGTGAAACTGCGATATAAAGCACATTACACAGTTCACCTTTAACAATTGCACTTGGTCTGACAACAATGGAACAGTGGGAGCCGGATTAGCAACTGTGCTTAATAATCAAAATGAAGTCCAAATTGGACCGAAAATGCCATTCTCAATCAGCTTCAAAGACTGCTCATTTTCAAGGAACCAAGTTGTCAAGTCAGACAAAGGTGTTATGATAGGCGAAGGTGCGATATACAGTGATCAAGTACCGCTCATATTTCGAAGAAAAAACTTCATTCATAAGCAACACAGGCACGGCGTTGTCCTTAGATGGGTCAACTATTGAGATATACGATCACGTGGAATTCATTAACAATAACGGGATACCTTGGAGGAGCCGTAGCGATGCGTGGGCAATCGAGAATGATTTTTCAGAAGAATTCTAAGTTACTCTTTAAAGGCAACTCGTGTGAGCGAAAAAGGAGGAGCACTGTTCATCCACCCTGCCGGATCTCCATTGGTGGTATCCAATGCAACTGGTGTTGACATACACGAGTGCTTCTTCGGGTACGAGGATGACAAAAATTGACTTTAAGGACTGGAAGACCTCTGTAATCTTCCAAGGCAACAGAGCAATCGATGATGGCAAAGGAAATTCAGTCTACGCCACGACTCTAACGAACTGTCGGCGACCTGGTGAGTCTCGACGAAACAAACACGGTCCTACGGTGGGATTTTCATCCAATTCAAGACCTTAGATGGGAACGTTACCACGCGAGAGAATGAAGTAGCAACTGATGCGATAGGCATATTTTATGAAAAAAAACCGACTGGGAGGTTGCACCAGGTGAACTCTTTAATGCAACAGTCAAGTTAATTGACGAGATCGGCAACTCCGTCAATGGAATCATCGATGTTAATATCGTCTCTCCTGAAACTCAGTTAAGCTGAACACTTCCTCTCCCTTGTTTCTTACCGCTGACGGGCAGATATCCTATCTCAGGATGGCTGGCAAACCTAGCAGTTTGTTTTTCAGTAAGTCTACGTTATGTGGGGATACAGGTCCTTAGTGGATACAATCACCGATATTTCGTTGCAGAATTGTCATGCAGGTTTTTGTTTCTCATGGGTCATCATGTGATTGTATTGACCTCTGCAGACGACGGAGTACGGTGTGACTCGAACGGAAAGACTATTTACCTTAAGAAGGGCTTACTGGGCCGGCAAAGTTAAAGACGAATTCGGTACATATCTCTGCCCCGCTGACTACTGTAACTTTAAAAAGCCCATGTTTCCTGACGAGTATCAGTACATTTCTGGAGAAATGTGCAAAGGTGACAGAAACCAGACGAGCGTCCTTTGTGGACAGTGCAAACCAGGCTATACTGTCTTGTTTGGAAGCGAAAACTGCTCATCCAGCTGCACTGATCTATGGGCATGGGCACCAATTGTGGTAGGCCTGCTTATAGTGAATTGTTTTGTTTTGTCATTCAGGTCCAAACCTGGCAAGTGGACATCTAAACGCCTGTTTTATACTCGTATCAAATCATGAAGATACTCACTCCAGAGGGGTTTGAATACGGCCCCGTCATTGAGTTCCTGGCCGCTCTTAGTAACTTCCAACTTGGAATAGGACATGGCTTTTGTTTAGCAAGTGGCTTAGACAATGCCGACAAGCTAATTGTAAATGGTCAGTTTTCCAGTCGTCGAAATCGTTATATTGGCGCCACTGATAAAGACAGCGTTAGTTCTTCCCCTTTGGGGAAGAGCTTTGCAAAAGATCAAGAATAAATTGCAGTGTAATCCATACAATCCAGATGATCCAGGTAATCCAGGTACTTGCTGCTGCAGGAACCCATGTCTGAAATATCTAAACTGTTGCTCGGAATCATTTAACGAACGCGTGCGAAAATGGCTTTACCCGTGCTTTTTGTACCATCATTGTTCTGTGTTACGTCGTCATTACTCACATTTCATTGCAGCTTTTGAATCCTGCCATATTTCGGAAAAGCACCGTGTTGTTTGCAGACGGTAATATGGGAATTCTTTGTCAATACGAAACACATTGTATACGGAAATGTATTGCTGGCGCACTCATGGTGTTTGTCATTTGCTTTCCTATTGTACTTATTTTCTATCCGGCTCGCAAGAACCAACATCTCGAAACTTTAAGAGGCCTGTTATAAAACTCGCCGGCACTTTTTTGTCGCTTACTACCTTGGATGTCGAGTCTTGCTATTAGTAATTAGCACGTATGTGCCAGCTGGTCCTTTGAAGAGTGCTTTGATTCAACTCTGTTGTATTCTTATATTGTTTATCATTGCGGCTGTAAGGCCTTACAAAGAGGGAAATGAAGTAGGCGAGGCTCAACGAGTAGCAACTCATGGTGGTAATGAGGCAGGCGAAACTCAAGGAGTAGCTAATCAAGGTGGCGATGAAGCAGAAGCTCCACGAGTAGCAACGTATGGTGGTAATGAGGCAGGCGAAGCTCAAGGAGTAGCTAATGAAGGTGGTAATGAGGCAGAAGCTCAAGGAGTATCAACTCAAGGTGGTAATGAGGCAGGCGAAAGCTCAAGGAGTAGCTAATCAAGGTGGCGATGAAGCAGAAGCTCCACGAGTAGCAACTCATGGTGGTAATGAGGCAGACGAAGCTCAAGGAGTAGCTAATCAAGGTGGAAATGACGCGCAAGAAGCTGGCGAAGAAGAAAACTGTGGAAAAACAAGTGGATCAACAAGTCGGACACGGTGATCTTGACGACACTGAGCGCCATTGCTGTATTAAGTTCCCCCACCGCCAGGTGATGTTTCTGATAGTACAAGATCTGGTCTAATTTGGGCTGTACGGATTTTGGCATGGGTCCCTCTGGTGATGGCGTTTCTACCATACGCTTTACGACGTCTGCGGGCCGCGATGCTGCAAGGCAAGGGATAATCATGTTCCTGAACGACAACGTGCACAACAGCGAGGTGTACCAAACGAAACAGACCCGAACGTGAACGAACGAACACCACTGTTAGACGGTGCACAACAGCGAGGTGTACCAAACGAAACCAGACCCGATCATGAAACGAGCCTACACCACCGTTAGGTTGTGCACAACAGCGAGGTTGTACCAAGCGAACCAGACCCGAACGAGAACGAACGAACACCACTGTTAGACGGTCCACAACAGCGAAGGTGTACCAAACGAACCAGACCCGATCGTGAACGAGCCTACACCACCGTTGGGCGGTGCACAACAACGAGGTGTACCAAACGAATCAGATCCGCAGGAAAACGCAGATGAATGTGACACTACAGGTGCCAATGAATTGTTTGCTACAGCTCTCGAACAACAGGATGTATCCAACGGACCAGATGGAGATCTGCAGGTGAACCTGCGTACACCGGTAGGCGCAGATAATGATGGCACTCACAAGTCCAAAAGCGTCATAGTATAGAATACACCCCTACTCTTTGCAACGCTTACTAATATGTGACCTGGTGGGTGTCCTGTGCATGCAGGCGTAAAACAGCGACAGTTTTTCTCGTTGGTCGGAAAATGACCATAACCAGATTGGATACTGACGTTTTTATAGGATAAACGACCTTAACCAGGGTACCTCAGGAAATAGGGTTAGTCCTGGCTGACTCTATATACTACATTTCATATAAACTAGAACAAATTGTCTAATCTGGTTTGGGTCCTTGATGCCTGTATTCGCAGGATAGTTATTTCGGCCACCCACGCAAAAATACCGGTATTCATTGACGAACGAAAACAGTGGCGGGCGTTGCAAAGAGGATGCTAAGAAGGTTTGTGCCTCAAGGATTGATGGAACGACAAAGGTTTTGACGAGAAATCGATAAACATTACATTCGGAACACACCAGCGAAATTCGACAGAAAGTGATTATAGTCAGTCATTGCTTATACCTGTTCTGAATTTGCTGAACAGTGAGTCAAATTAGCTTAGTAATTGTGATGAACACAAACTGATTCTGTAGTGGTGCTTGTAGTACGCTGTCAAATATAGTATAAGACCAATGATAAATGACTTGCTTTTCATGCTGCAAGCTCTGCCATTTAATATTCATTCAAAGAGACGAACGGATTCCCGCAATCTGTGATTACTTAGATTAGAGCAGTTTTCATTTGAGTGTCGAAAGAAATCCGGAATAAGTTTGGTTATGCTTTACTACGCTCTTAGTCCAGTTCTGGCCCCTCTCTTTTGTTGCGTGACAGAGAGGGGCCAGAACTGGACTACTACGCTCTATGATTGGTTAAGAAACCTCGCGCCACTTATTCAACCAATCTGATGCAAAAACCAAACGCACGCATCGACCATTGTACTTTGAACTGCTTTGGTTTTGATTTTACGACACAATTGAAAACTGCGCATGCTCTATTTCAAAATGATACGGATAAAACAGTAGCCCAGGAGCCATGAAAAATTAATCTTGTACTCAGATCGAAAGAACAATTCCGTCCAGCGCTTTTGCTCATATGGCTCAGTGAACAACCGTCGACCTTTAGAGAGATTTTCATTTTACAGCTGTTTTAGGGCGGACGGCTTGGAGACTACTGAAGTCATGTATTATAGACACGTAGGGGTACAACACAGTGATCACAGTCAGCGCTAAGAACATTATTTCATTAAGTATCAGACAAGAATTGAACTTTTATTATATCGTTAAGAAGTTAGTGTTACAAATAAGTTTAGTTAGTTCGTTTTCATAACTAAGACTTTTTTTATTATAATAATAAAACTGAAGATGCTGCGCATGCTCTGATTGGTCAGTGGCTACACAAAAAAAACAATGCAAAAATGCAAGGTCAACAAAATTTAGGGTTTATTTCTAGTTGGTACTTTAAATTTATCGATACTTTTTACCAAACTTATGGTATTGTATATTAGCAATTTTCAATAATCTGAATATTGCATCATTATTAACTTTTGTAATACCCGTGTATAAATCAAAGTTATCGTCAGTTATTTCATAAAAACAAAATATCCAGGGTTTATCTGTATCCACATGCGCTGTTAGAATAACACTCCAAAAGATTTCAAATCATTTGCCTTTGGCTCGTGATCTGCAGTCTCTTGTCGTGTTCCTCCAACATCTCGCGTGTTATTATCAACCTCGTTCCCAGGGTCTTCTCGTTTTTCAAGCAGCCGTGATCTTGGAAAACGAGAAGACCCTGGGAAAGAGGTTGTGTTATTATCTTTCTTCTTTACGTGGGTTTAATAGTTGGGCCAATGAACAGGAATAAAAATGCGTCGAGCAAGTTAGTCTCCTTCGCATCCGTTATTTGTATCGTCATGTGAAGCGTTGCGTGACGACACAAATAACGGCTGCGATGGAGACTACGAGCAAGTTAAGACTGTAGTTCCTTTGACTTGATCGATTGTTTCATATGTTAATTATATTTTATTGATTTTTCGTTTATTTTTAACGTATTGTATCCCATGAGCCTCAAGTGTTATAAACAAGAACACAGGGCAAGAACAAGAACTTCATGAACATGTTATTTAATTGCATGATTATTTTGTTTAGCGTATATTGTTGCTATTATCCGATTTACGATGATTTTATGGTGATCATTAAACCAAACCAATCATAATCGCGGTCTTTTTTGTATGATATAGACAACTGACTGACATTTTGCTGCCATGGTAACAAAAGAATAACCCCTACATCTGCGAAAAGGTGGCGATGCCTTTTAAAGTGCACCTAACCCCAAAAATTTTTTATTTGTTTTAAATGAATTTACTTATAATTTGGAACTTAAATGCGAAGAAATTTTTCGATTTGGTTGAATCCTCGATTTTCTGTGCCTCGACAAAGTCTCCAAAATTGCACCTAAAACGACGCCATTTTGTTGCACGGCCGCGTTTGAGGGGAATGAGTTCTAGCGGCTGTGTGACGTCTACTCGGGAACGTTCGAACCTTCGCGTCCACTCATTTACTTCAGAAAGATGCGATACACATTCGAAAAGTGTGTAGAAACGCCTTCCAGGTGCGTTATTGGGCATTGCAGCAGCACGCCAGATTTAGATAAAGGTATACTATACCATTTTAAAGCGATGGTCGAGAACATACGAAAAAGACGGTGGATTTTGTAAACTCAAATGAGCAAAGTGGGACTGTGCGGAGAGTCATAAATTTGAGAACTCTGGAGTTTGTCCGCGCACTTCCAGTAGACTTTCTAAGACTATTTTCAAATCTACCCAGTCGAAGTCAACTAGCAATTCGACCAAATGTTACCGAAATGTTATCTCTACCAATGACATAGCCGGCAAAATTCAGTAGCACGAGCGTGGAATCCGAGCGTTCATCCGTAGTATCGCACAACTGTATGGCGTCAACATTTCTTCCTCGTGCGAAGCAATTCAGGAAATTTTGAGTAAGTCAAAGACGAATTTCTTTCGAATGACTAAATAAGAAAAATGCAAAATATTTTGACTCTAAAAGTTTTTTTCTGAGGCCGGGAAATAAGCAGTGCGACAGCCGTAACATCAATGGGTATCAATGCGGACCACCGAGGGAACATACCCGCTTCGCTTATCGAGGAAGAAAAAGTCATTTATTTCACGGTTTTTCTTGAAAATTAACTTGATTCACTATGGTGGTTATTTGGAGTAGTAACGACAAACGTTTCTGGATGTCAAAACTGTAGTGATGTGGCTTGTTTCCTTTCAGTTTGTTTTCTGCGGCTTAAATTTTCAGGCCCGCGCGCGAGCAAGCCGATTTTCAAGATCGATCGACTGTCTCTTGGCTGCGCCTCAAGCAACTCTTAATACACTTCTCTATAAACTCTCGATAGACAACCTTTAAGCATAGACCAATACTTAAATAGAACTGAGCCAAAACAAGCTTTATTGGATGGCATATTGGTAAACTGTAACCTCGCTAAACAGACATCTACGAAAGCATCTAAACAAAAGCCTCGAGCGAGAATTCTTACAACTGCGACGGTTACTTGGCTGTTGCAAACATTAAATGGTGAAAAGCTGGCATTTAACAGAATAACCATTGCTTTACGAAATGCATACTCGCAAAAGCAAAAATATAAATGTCTAAAACGCTCGTTGGGGTAGCAAAGTTTATAGGTGACACGAATATCGCTTACCATTGACTGGCTTCTTCAGTGCTATTTAAGCGGTCCTTGAGCTTTCTTTTCGGCTCTTCATTCGCTTTGACCTCCTTTTCACATTTATTTGTCCATTCCAGGTCTCGAAGCGGTTCATCTGCGAAGATTTCTTCCTCATTGCCGCTTGAAGTATTGATTGAGGAACGCATATTTATGTATAAATCACGCGTCGATTCCAGCTCGATTTCTACTTCAGAAATGAAGTTTATTTCGGAGTAATTCGAATCGAAACTTAACTTTCACTCCGAAGATGAAGAACGCACAATTTCTAAACAAAATTCTTCAGTTTAAGTCCCAAACGACATAGAAATGATCCCTTTTATGTTCAATTATCCAAACAAATACAGAGAAATGACAGAGGCGCTATATTGTGTGGTTCCCGAGTAGACGTCATAACTCGGCACCAGACTCCAGACTCCCTATACGCGGTCGTGCAACACATCGAACGTGACTTCAGCAGAGCATAGAAATCGAGGATTCAACCGAATCCAACATTTTTTTCGCAGAAATGCTTCGAATTACATGTAGATTTATTTAAGCGTAGAAAAATTTTTGGGGTTAGGTGCACTTTAAAATATTCTGACAAATAATGCGCCTGTAATATTTAAATAGTTTAGCTTTTTAGCTTTATTACATCGAGCGGCTATTACGTTATTTTGTGAGAAGCGGCCAGCCTCGTTCCCAGGGTCTACTCCGCTTTCAAGATGGCGGCTGGGCGCGGAGAAGACCCTGGGACATGCTGGCGAAATACTCCACGAATCGTGGAGTATTTTGTCACGTGACACACTATCGATCGTCTTCGCTACACTACCACGCGTCTGGAACATAGCAGTAGCAGAAGGAAAAGAGCATGTGTTATTTTCATGTCCCTGGGAGGGCCTATGAACTAGGGATTTATGGGATACCGTAACTGTTAACAGCTTAATTAATTAATTTTCTTTGGCATTTTGAAAAAAACTCAAAGTTGCCAATGAAGCTCATAAGGATTTTTTGATGTCAGAATTGTCAGAATTATTGATAATAATAACTTTATTTTAAAGTGTCAATGTATTTAGCCTTAATAACATAAAAGAGTAACTATCAATAAAACTTAACAGAAGGGAACACTGAATACGGTTTAAATGTGGTAAATATATGTTACACTTTACAGTTGTTCTTTAACCCTTTCACTCCCAGAGTCAAACCTTGTGTCAATAAATGTGGTTGCACCTTTTGAGTCTGTGGATGAAACCCTAGTGTGTGACCATTCAAATGAAAGCTGTTGAGCAGTACTTTCAAGTGGTGCTGTTTTGTTTTTACAATTTTGCAAAATGAAATTCAAGATTTTCCCTCAGTTTTGAGCTTAGTACTCTTGGGAGTGAAAGGGTTTAACTGGAAACGTTAATTCTCATCACTGATTGCCATACACTCCTTTAATATAGGTTTTGAGAATTTGGTAGTACATCAAGACAAAATCCCCTTGTTGACGATATTCTTTATTCTCATCACCTGTCTGCTTCACAATGTATTGATATTGTAAGGAGAAATTGCATTTTGAATTTGAAGGATACAACAACAACAACAACAAACAACAACAACTTTATTCAATTTTATAGATATAATTTACAAGAGTGCTTGCTCCTGCTACTAATAGGGTTAAGGATAAGGTTCCTTGTTTCAGTCATTTGTCTTGGACATGAAAGAGGGTCCTGATAGGGTTTAACTGATAGCTGAGAATTGGCCAAAATTTTAACTGTTAGCTGAGGACCAAAATGTTATCTGATATCTGATAGCTGAGAATGAGATCTGTCAAAATTAACTGATAGCTGAGAAATGGCTAAAATTTTAACTGAGAATCCAGCACCCCATCAGGACCCTCATGAATGTATGCCGAATTAGAAACAATTAACTTAATTTCTAAGGTTCATAAACTTACCAAAAACATTTAGGTTCTAATTCTATTCTTTGTTTTCATCTGACGTCATCAAAATTCTAAAATCTAAACTGTTAATTCTACAAAGCTATTCTTTTTATATCTTCTAGACATGGAAATCATTAATCTCCATGCAAAGTTTGGTATCGATCCAGTAATTCCTTTTGGAAATAAAGCTATTTGAAATTTGTGATGTCCCGGATAAACGTGTTTCTGAACTGTCACAAAAAACGGATATTTTTATATCATTTTTAAAATTTCAGACGTGATAATAATTTAGAAGTGATGTCTAAACAGATCTGAAGTGAAAGCTAATGATATTGACGATAGAATCTACTCTACTTCTTGTGCAATTTTATGGCGGCCATATTTGTGCCCCTCTGAAGGACACAAGCATGGCGGCGGCATACTAAATACTGTAATTTTCGGAAAATTAGTTTGGCAATAACTCGGTTATGAAAAACGCTACAAAGCTATAATTTGGACAAAACGTTTCTGTCTGCCAGTTCTTTTACCTATTAATTTTCTGATGTTGTTCGTGCAAGCAAACAGTTTTTGTAATGTTGATGAAAACCACCAATTGTTTGTTCTAATCGTATTGTTCATTTTTTGTAATATTTCAGTTGGAGCTGGCCCGTCGGTGATGACGTCACCTGGATTATCGACGTTTTTCTTTAATGGGAATCAGCCGCATTCTAAAGTTGTGTTGGAGTTAAAGCAGAATTTTCTAAAGTTCGCTAAGGGTCGTTATGTTCCACCGTGGTATTGTCTGTGGAAAGATTTCTGTAAATCTGAGAACATACACGTTGATGTTTAAAACCGATATCTAAGGTATATAATTATAACAACGCCGTTTGTCTATCTATTACATTAAATGGCAGAATAAATACAGAATAAATGGCAGAATAAAATGTTGCATCTAAGCAGTTGCAGTCTGTGTGTAAATATACTGATGAATATTTTAAATTCCTTTTTGCTTTGAAAGTGTTGAAATGGCGGAGTGTTTGTTTTGCTCATGCAGTCTTTGGACTACTTTTCGATCTTACATATGCGCAAGCTAAGCCAAGGCTAAAAATCCAACATTAATTGAATCGCAAAATACCATATTTGCCAGGTAAACAAAACATCAAAATTACAATAATTAAATACTATACTTTTGGTACTACCTAGACGTACTTAAAATCAGATCAGTTTTCAAACGAAGTATAAAACAAGCCGGGTTATCAAAAATACTGGGAAAACTAAAAAAACTTGAGAAAGTGTGTGCAGTGACAAAAAGGTAAAAGCAATGCCAAACTTATCCAACAGTGAATCCCCCCCCCCCCCCCCCCGGCAGTTTGCTCACGTTCGAAGTCTCGGGGTCGGGCATTAGCCTTACTGGTTTTTACTTCAAAGAATCCTGGCTTTGTAGAAATTTGAGGTTAAACAGCTCTAAGGATGTCAATATAATCCACAGAAAGATCGATTACATGTAGCTATTCTACGTGGCTTGTTTTGGCCTACATTATATTTTGGATGAGCCAAGAGACGAAGAATGTGCCTTCTTTTTAACTGGGGAATTTGAACAGCTCAATCCACCGTAAGAAAAAAGATGGCGACTGGTACATTTACCCACAATTCTTAGCGCACGAAAACCCTAAACACGCTCATAAAAACGCACAGAAAAGTTCTAAAAACTTCAAACCTAGCATACACAATGTTGTTAGTACAGGGACGAATTTCGCAAAAATATGGCTTTCAGATGTGCCCATTGGCTCTGTTAGGTTCGCAAGGTATTGTGGTAAAATGTACCGCCACCATCTTTTTTCCTACGGTGGATTGTCTCCACCATGGGGCATTTGCCCAGTTAAAAAAAAAATGCTCATGTTCTGGGGTCAGCCCCGGGGGGTGGAGGAGATGGGCACTGTTGGAATTGACTGATGCATTATAAGTACTTGATGTGTCATTAACTTACTTTCAATTCTGTCTCATGAACTACAAAATACTAGCTGATGTGACTTACATGCAAGGCAGAAGATGTTCTATTTATGGTCATATTCCAGCGACACGGCCAGTCACACATGCACATCAAATCACAGTTTATGTCACGCAAACACTCGACATCATATGGAGTTAAGTGCGCTGGTTATAATCCGTGGCTGCCTCTTCAGTGATATCGGACATGTCGGTCACGGAAAGTTCCGGTTCGCGTAACTCCTTTCGCAGCCTCTTGGCATCGAGCCACTTTCTGACACTTCTGACTGCTACCATTGCCAAAACGATCAAGGGAATATACGCCAACACATAGATGAACGCTATCAAAGCCAACCTGGTGCTAGCAGACAGGCTGCCGTCGATGGGTGAACTTAAGATGGCGATCAGTGTGACCGTGACTAGCAGGGCTACGTCTGATTTGTTGATCCATTCGTAACTCTCCTCGTCCTCCTTGACATCACCGGCTTCCTTGTAGGGCCTCAAGAACGCAAATGTCAGGAGGATCAAGACACATACGCTCTCCAGCAGGGCTCTCTTTATGGCACCCGAAGGCATGAAAGTGGTAATGGCGAGGATAACGAATCGGCAAAGGAAGTAGAAAGCTGCACACCAACGGAACTGGTCCTTGAAGCAGTTCTGAAGGGCATCAAATATCGGCTTCCAGCGATTGAGATTCAACACCGGTAACAGGCCACGGGTGAGGAAAGGGCGAAACAGAAGAATCAGTGGGAATGGCAACACCACGATCAAAATGTACAGGATAGCCAGGATTCCGTAAGCAATGTGCTTTCCAGTGAAGAAATTAATGCTACCGTTTGCGTACACCACGATCTTTGATCCAACTTCGGCGGGATGCAGTATTCGCAGAGAGATTCGTGTGATGTCGGTGTAGCAGAGGACAAAAAATGGTACAGATGGCGCGGAATGGGGCGGCTCTGACTCGTTTGCTGAAGCACCAGTTGGGATGGTTACCTACGGCTTTGGCTAGCCCTATAACCAACACCAAAACGTACGTTGGCAGGACGTACATTATCGCCAACTTGTCTGCATCGTCCAAACCCGCGGCAAAGCAAATACCACCTCCGCCGGTTTTGACTTGGAAGTTGGCAAGGCCGATGAGGAACTCGATGAAAGGGTCGAATTTGAAGCCATCCGGAGTTATCACCTTCATGATTTGGTAGGAATACAGCCAGGCATTCAAATATCCAGTGAAGAAGTCGAGGTCTATGAGCATAACTGCCATGACCACAGCAAGGAGGATCAGCCCATACAAAATAAGCAGTAATAGGTACCAGTTGGAGCATGTACTCGAGCAACGTTCTCCTCCAAACAACACGCTGTAGTTTGCCTTACACTCTCCGCAAAGCACGCTCGTCTGATCCCTGTTGTCATTGCAAATGCTGGTGGAAATATACTTATGTTCACTTGCGTACTGGCTCGTGTAATTACAGTATCCGTTGGGCAAAAATGAGTGACAAATTTGCCATTGGCCCATCCAGCCCAGTAGCCATGGTTAAGATAAAAATGTCTTTCCGTCCGACTTGCACCTCGAGATACCATCATTTGTGGAAGCCATACATACACACCTTTTATTCTTGGGCTTAAACCCGGGATTACAGTCTTTTAATGAGAGGTCAGTTATTGTTTCCGTTAAAACCTGTCTTCCCATAAAGCTCAGCTCCACCGAAAAGTTTTCGCCCGTTTTTCCAATCAAAGTTAGGTACGAAATGCTACCGTTCGCAATGAACAAGGGAGAAGAAGTAAAAAGTATAACGGACGATGGAACAATTTTAACATTAACAATGCCAACAACAGAGTTTCCGATCTCGTCTAGTAATGTCACAGAGGCATTGAAAACTTCGCTTGGAGCAACTTCCCAGTCCGTACTGTCATACTCTATGTTTACCGGGTCTGTGGTGACTTCCTTGGTCAAGGAGGTTCTCTTACCACTTGCGTCTTTGAATTCGACGAATTTCCATCGCAACACGGAGTTGTTTTGACGAGGTTCGCCAGCTTGTCGACAGTTCTTCAGTGTAGTGGCGTACACCGAATTTCCTGCAGCATAGTACGGTGCTTTGTTGCCTTGAAAGACAACCTTTGTCTTCCAGTCATCATAATCCACGGACGAATCCGAATACCCAAAGAAACAGATGTGGGTGTTTGTGCCAGTTGCATTGAAACCAACCGAGGGCGGTCCTGGGGCGTAGATATACAATGCCCCGCCTTTGTCCTCACACTGGTTCCCTTGAAAGAGAAGGTAAGAAGCTTCGTTGAAAATAATTCGTGAACGCCCGTACATCGCCACGGCACCTCCTCGGAACCCTCTGTTGTTAATGAAGTATACGTTATCGTGTATTTCCATTGTAGACCCATCTAAGGCTACCGCAGACTTGGAGTTGTTTATGAACGTTACATTTCCTCGGAATATCAGAGGCACTTCGACGCTGTAAAGTGCACCTTCTCCGATTGTCACGAGTTCCTGCATTCGGATGACCTGATTTCGTAGAAACATTGAGCCGTTGAAGCTAATGTGATACGGAACGTCGGGTCCGATTTGGTCTTCGTTCTGATTCGAGAGGAAAGCCCCTATGGCGGCCCCCACTGTTCCAGTGTTGTCAAACCAGTGACACCGAGTAAAAAAGAACTGAGTGATATCAATATGCTTGGTTATGCCGGGGATGGAGGTTCCATAAATCGACGTACCACCTCCCCAAATGGCCGTGTTGTTCACGAACGAACAGTTGTTTACAGTAAATGTATTAAGGCGTCGTCCGTCTCCTTTAATAAGGTTCCCCATTCGAGCCCCTCCACCGGCTAGCAATCCATTATTGCTGTCAAACCATGTATCCTCCATTATAAAGATGTTGTTTCCTGTTCTTTCTCTCATCTCCACCATAAGGCCTCCACCCCATTGTGCACGATTACTGGTGAAAACGCAAGACTTTATTCCAACGGTGCATCCACTGGCATTCGATCGAAAGAATATCGCCAACCCGCCCCCACGACTGAACGGAAGTTCTGGCGTGTCAACAAAGTCACGCTCGCTGCTTGCATTCAGCCACACGGCTTCGTTTCTGAGAAAACGGCAATTTCGGAAAATGTACGTGTTGTTATGCTGGTATGAATCGTGCTCGCTTGGAGTTACATTGACAGTATTATGGCCATAGGGGTCTAAAGCCAAATACACACCACCTCCAGAGTACACATAGTCTTTTACACCATTTAAAGATCTTTTTGCGTTTGGACTTTCATTCATGAATGTTGCGTTACTATAGAGAGCAGTGTTGTCAGAAAACACGCTATGTGTAAAATTGACAAGGCCGCCGCAATCGTAACAGTTCACACCAAGTCCTGGGGATGACGAAATCTCCACATTAACGAGTCGTATATTCCTGCAGTATCGAAAATCCAAGGCGGCTTTAAAATTGACTCCCTTCAGTCCGCGATAAGGCTTCTTCGCACCAGCTGAGCTGCGATGCCATCCACCACACTTCTGTAACTTAATTCCCTCGAAGAATATGTTATCGCTAAAGACAAAAGAAAGGCTTACATTTGTCGCGCAAGTTATTTCTACATCTTCTGGATGTAAACCCTGTCCTACCAGACCAAAGCTCTCCACATTTGTGAATTTGTAGCTCTTCGCCAGCGTGTAATTGCCTTTTTCTGCTGATATCTGTGTCGAGTTTGCCCCCAAACGGCGTGCGAGTGAGATGGCGAAATCCAGCGACTGACACGGCTCACTTCGATTTCTACAATTTGGAGAATCGCTACCAGATGGTGAAATAAAAATAGTTGTAATCCTTTCCGAAGCTACTGAACACTGATAAATTACGAACACCAAGAACGTGAATCGTAAGGTAGAAGCTAGCGTTTCCATTGCGTTCACAGCACGTGAAAACAAGAAGCAAATTGTTCGAGCTGTAAAATAATTCGCTTGACAGGGTTTCTCGGAAATATTGCAGCAACAATACAAATATTTACCGACGCGCGTGGGTGGTGCGTCACGCAATTTTAGTCACGACATTTTGGTCATTTTGTAATCATGATCGTGGGAAAAGTAGACGACAGAACATAAACGTTTAACTTAATAATTGTCATAGAACTGACAATTATCATTCCCGGAACTGACAATTATCTTGGAAAGAGGGGAATACAATCACGAAATTCACGCTATTTAATTTTAGATGAGTCCTGATGACTGATGAGTCCGTCGGAGGCAGCTCCGGCTGCACCGCTGGCGCTTCTTTTCGCGCAATGCCAAAATAAAAATCGGCTAAAAAGCCGCTAAAGCGAGCGGCACTGAGCTACGACTGGAACACCAAGCATGTGAATATCTTATTTTTGACTTGATCTTGAACTGAGAGAGCCCTGATTAATTCTACACATACATAGTCTCTATGCTTCGCGTCATGTAGCCTGAGATCAGGTGCGACTCGGCTTGCTTCGCTCGCAAATTTTCTTCAGGAGCCTGATTTCAGGCTACGCGTCATGCTGTGAAAGTCATTTTAGTTCTCGGCCCCATGGTCGCGCGTCCAATGATCAGAGGATCAGATGTCATTGCGAAGATTTTTCTCGCCGTCGTGTTGACGTCCATCGGAAATCGTAAATCGAAATTTTGCCAAAGCCGCCAAATCTTAAATTTAAATTTCATCACGTCATTGCAACTGACCAATCAAGTGTCTTCCTTAAAATAGCCGCGCAGTATGACCACGCGCTAAAATTAGATTGAAAAAAATTATCATTGGAAGAGACCAATGTATGGGGGATGTGTTCTCTTAGATCATCCTCTCTTGACACATATAATTATTTTTGTTGGGGTGAGTTCCTACACGTTCCTCACCTACGTAAGGACCCGTACGAAACCGGCACCCAAAAATAACAAGACACCCAAGAATAACAAATATCTGTAAACCGAAGCCTTGTTACATGACCTCTTGGGGCAATATGATCCCACGTAAAGTTTCTAGTCCTGACATGTCGTGTGTGGGTGTGTGTGGAGGGAATTCCCGCTTCACCTAAATGGGAAGTGCCCACGGAGGAGCCCATGGAAACTTCGGTTGTCAGTAACCATTTTTCACTAGAAGCGGAGTATTTGTCTTTATACAGATTGACGAACTCCACCGGAAGAGGAAAATGTTTTCTCGCCTTGAAA
>MU827306.1:1864247-1875530 GCA_029204205.1 Desmophyllum pertusum | reverse complement strand
GGTGGCCGAAATAACTATCATGTTAAAAATGGACCAACTAGGAATACAGGCATCAAACCAGATTAGACAATTTGTTCTAGTTTATATGAAATGTAGTATATAGAGTCAGCCAGGACTAGCCCTATTGCCTAAGGTACCCTGGTTAAGGTCATTGTTTACTCTACAAAAACATCAGTGTCCAATCTGGTTATGGTCATTTTCTGACCAATGAGCAAAACTGTCGCTTTTTAATGCACCAATCAATTCCGGCTGTTACCATCCCCCCCGGGCCAACCCCCAGGGATTTGTGTTTTTTTTTTTTGTGGAACTACAAATTCCCCGCCCCGAGCTGCCAGAAACTACAAATTCCCCGCCCCTGGGCAACAGAAAAGCAACAAAAATTACAAAAGTTAAAAAAACATATATTAAAAGCATGTTTAATAACGTCGTAACATCAGTGTATCACCGAAAAGAAAGTTGCTGCCTCGGTGAAAGTTCTAACAAATAGTCTATGAATCAGAATGTATAAAGACATATTTAACGTTGTTTCTTTGATCGGATGCACGACTTTGGACTATCGGAAATTTCTGTTTATGCGTCAGCGGCCTGATGCCGTGCTTTGTTTTTTCGTGCCCTGCATGGATCTGGCGATCGGTCAAGTTGTACCCGCCCCCAGCCCCCGGGACAACACGTTGTTGTACAAAATCCCCGCCCCAGGGACATAGGGCCTTACAAATCCCCGGGGTATGCCCGGGGGGGGGGGGATGGTAACAGCTGGAATTGATTGGTGCATAACGCCTGCATGCACAGGACACCCACCAGGTCACATATTAGTAAGCGTAGGCGTAAAGAGTAGGCGCGTTTAAAACTAAGGAAGCCTTGGTGTATTCTATATTATGAGGCTTTCCGAGGCCGTTTGATATATAGCGTCATCATTATCTACGCCTAACAGTGGTGTACGCAGGTTCACCTGCAGATCTCCATCTGGTCCGTTTGGTACATCCTGTTGTTCGGGAGCTGTATAAAATTCATCTGCGTCTAACAAAGGTATACGCTGGTTTATCTGCGGATCTGGTTCGTTTGGTACACTTCGCTGTTGTCCTCCACCTAACGCTGGTGTAGGCTCGTTCACGTTCGGGCCTGCTTCGTTTGGTACACCTTGTTGTTGTCTGCCGTGCAACAGTGGTGTGCGCTCGTCCAAGTCGTTTGGTTCATCCCTTGCGTTACAGCATCGCCGCCGCCGCAGATATCGTAAAGCGTATGGAAGAAACGCCATCACCAGAGGGACCCATGCCAAAATCCATACAGTCCACATTAGACCACACTCTGTACTAGTAGTAGTAGTAGTACTATTATTATCATTAGTAGTAGTATTACAAAGAGAAACATCACTGCTGATGCCGGAACTTAATACAGCAATGGCGCTAAGTGTCGCTAAGATTGCCGTGTCCGACTCGTTGATCCACTTGTTTCCCACAGTTTCTTCACCAGCTTCTTGTGCTTCATTGCCACCTTGATTAGCTACTCCTTGAGCTTCGCCTGCCTCATTACCACCTTGATTAGCTACTCGTTGAGCTTCTGCTTCATCGCCACCTTGATTAGCTACTCCTTGAGCTTCTGCTTCATCGCCACCTTGATTAGCTACTCCTTGAACTTCGCCTGCTACATTACTACCTTGAGTTGATACTCGTGGAGCCTCGCCGATTTCATTACCACCTTGAGCTGCTACTCCTTGAGCCTCTCCTGCTTCACGTTGGGTTGCTACTCCTTGAACTTCGCCTGCTTCATTTGCCTCTTTGTAAGGCCTAACAACCGCAACGATAAACAAGAAAAAAATACAACAAAATTGCAGCCAAGCACTTTTCGAAGGACCAGCTGGCATATACGTGCTAATTGCTAAGAGCATGACTCGACATACAAGGTAGTAAGCAACAAAAGGGTGCCAGCGAGTTTTATAACAGGCTCGTAAAGTTTCGAGATGTTGGCTCTTGCGAGCCGGATAGAAAATAAGTACGAAAGGAAAGCAAATGACAAGCACCATGAGTGCGCCAGCAATACTTCCGTATATCTTGTGTTTATCGACAAAGAATTCCATATTACCGTCTGCAAACAACACGGTGCGGTTTCCAAATGTGACAGGATTCAAAAGCTGCAGTGAAATGTGGGTGATGTCGACGTAACACAGAACAATGATGGTACAGAAAGCACGGGTAAAGCCTTTCGGACGCGTTCGTTAAATGACTCCGAGCAACAGTTTAGATATGTCAGACATGGGTTCCTGCAGCAGCAAGTACCTGGATTACCTGGATCATCTGGATTGTCTGGATTACATCGCAATGTATTCTTGAATCTTTGGCAAAAAAAGGCCCCCCTCTTCCCCAAATGGGTTGAACTAACGCTTGTCTTTATCAGGGGCGCCATTATAAATATTTCGACGACTGGAAAACTGACCATTACCAATTAGCTTGTCGGCATTGTCCCTAAGCCACTTGCTAAACAAAAGCCATTGTTGTCCTATTCCAAGTTGGAAAGTTACTAAGGAGCGGTCCAGGAATCTCGATGACGGGTCGAATTCAAATCCCTCTGGAGTGAGTAATCTTCATGATTTGATACGAGTTATAAACCATACGTTTAAATGTACCACTTGCCAGGTTTGGGGACTGAACGGACAAACAAGGACAATTCACTATTAATGGAAGGCCAAACACAATTACTGGCCATACCCACGACGGATCAGTGTCAGCTGGATGAGCATTCTTCGCTTCCAAACAACACAGAATAGTTGTTGTTTGCCCACGCGCCCACAAAGGAACGCCTCGTCCTGGTCTCTGTCATCTTTGCACACTTTTCCAGAAAATTGTACTGATACTCGTCAGGAAACATGGGCTTTTTTAAAGTTATCAGTAGTCAGCCGGGGCAGAGAATGTGTAACGAATTCGTCTGAGTTAACTTCGCCGGCCCAGTAGCCCTTCTTAAGGTAAATAGTCCACTTTCCGTCTCGACCCAACACCGTTCCACTTCCGTCGGCCACTCCGTCGGCCACTCCGTCGGCCACTACCCCCCTGTCGTCTAGCAGAGTCCATACAAACACATCGTTGAACCCGTCACGAAGAGAAAAACCAAAACACTTGGATAATAAAAACCAATTACTGCAACGAAATGTTTGTGATTGTACCCAATAACAACTGTCCTCCCCACATAGCGTTCGTAGACTTACTTGAAAAAAAAACTGCCAGGTTTTGCCAGCACGCCTGAGATACAGGATATCTTCCCGTCAGCGGCTAAGCAAAACAAGGAGGGAGGAAAGTGTTCAGGCTTAACTGAGTTTTCAAGAAGCAGGACGATATTAAACATCCATGATTCCATTTGACGGAGTTTGGCCGATCTCGTCAATTTTAACTTGACTTCTTGGCATTGAAGAGTTTTTCACCCCCTGGTGCAACCTCCCAGTCGAAAATTTTGTTTTCATAAAATATGTCTATCGGGGGGGCAGCAGTTGCTTACTTCATTCTCTCGCGTGGAATTTTTTCCCCTTAAAGTTGGACTGCACAAGTACCACCGTAGGACTTTGTTATTTTGTCGAGACTCACCAGGTCGCCGGACGAGTTTCATTAGAGGTCGTGGCAGTACACTGAGTTTCCTTGCGCATCATCGATTGCTCTGTTGCCTTGGAAGATTACAGAGGTATTCCAGTCCTTAAAGTCAGTTTTTTTATCTTCGTACCCGAAGAAGAAGCACTCGTGTGTGTTGTCGCAGACCCAGTTGCATTGAAGTTCACAAATGGAGATCCGGCAGCGTGGTATTGGAACAGTGCTCCTCCTATGCGCTCACCACCAGTTTCCATTGAAGGAGTAACTTAGAATTCTGATGAAAAATCATTCGCGATCCCGCCCACGCATCGCCTACGGCTCCTCCACGGTAAAACCCGTATTGTTAATGAATTCCACGTGATAGTATATCTCAATTAGTTGACCCATCTAAGGACAACGCCGTACCTGTGTTGCTTATTAAATGAAGTTTTTCTTCGAAATATGAGCGGTAATTGATCACTGTATTGTCGCACCTTCACCTATCATAACACCTTTGTCTGGACTGAACAACTTGGTTCCTTGAAAATGAGCAAGTCTTTGAAGCTCATTGAGAATAGGCATTTTCGGTCTCAATTTGGACTTCCTTTGATTATCCAGCATAGTTGCTACTCCGGCTCCACCCACTGTTCCCTTTGTTGTCAGACCAAGTGCAAATTGTTAAAGGTGAACTGTGTAATGGTGCTTAATATCGCAGTTCACCGTTGCACAATTGAATGTTCCATACAGCGACATACCACCACCCCAGTTGAATGCCAAGTTGTTTACAAATGTGCAGTTGTTATCAAATGTAAATGTATTTATATCGGGGATAGTCTGCCACCCTACAAGTTGCCCATACAGAACTCCTCCTCCAGCTCGAATCCCAGTGTTGTCGTAAAAACGACAGCATTCTTTATTATAAAATGATTATTTGTAACTTCATCTCTTGTTTCGACTTGAAAGACCTCCTCCCCACATCGCTTGATTACCAATGAATACACAAGACTCGATTTCAAGTGCTACAGTTACTGGCATTCCCTCGAAAGTTAATATGCCAATCCTCCCCCTTGACTAAATTGGGTAGGACCCGGATTCCGTCAGTTAAAGATCGTAGTTACTACTTACATTCCATCCAAACGCTTCATTTCTGAGGAAACTAGCAATTTCTGAAGGACGTAGGTGTTGTTGTGTTTGGAATGAGTAGTGTTGATTTTTGCGTGACATTGACTACGTTGTCCCCATACTTGTTGAGAATAATATAAACGCCTCCTCCCGAATACACATAGCCTTCTTCGATAAACCCTTCTAGCGACCCATTTAAAATATTGTTGTCGGCCTTGTTGTCCGCCAAAACACAATCCGTGAAGTTTCACAACGCCTTCCAACATCAAAGAAATTCACGCCAAAGCCCTAGGAGATGACGATTATTCTCGATATTCGTGGAATCGCGTATTTCGACAATATCGAAAAATCCAACGCAGTTTTTTTAAACTTTACACACTGATGAGTCTGTCCAGCGTGAGCAGACTTGTTAATTCCAAACCGTACTCTCTCGCCATCCGCCGCATCTAAGCAATGTGAATCCTTCGAGAGCAATATTTTGGCAAAAGAATAAAAGACAGACTTACGTCTGGATCACAAGTTATTCTTACCTCGTATGATTCTTGAGCCCTGTCCAACCAGAGCAAAGGTGTCCACGTTGGTTAATATTGAATCTTTTTGCCAACGTTATAATTCCCTTTGGCCTGCTGATATCAGTGTCGAGTTGGCACTTCCGCCTCCATTGAAAGCGATAGTGAAAGCTGTATCGAGTGACTTGCATGGCTTGGCCCAATGTCCACAGCCCTGTGAATCATTGCCACTTGGCGAGACGTAAATTGTCTTATTCCACGCTGCTTCTGATGGCAGGTAAAGCAAAGAAAGGAAAAAGACTGAACGCAATATGGTTAATATGCGAGAACGCATCATTTCCATGCAGTTACAAAATCAACGGTCTCACGGTATGCTAATGATTCTTGGAATAGTGTCTAGACAGCTCCGTCCACTGAAGACTACATAATTTACATGTTGTCCTTAGGCCGTGTCTCGCCTGGATCCCACCCGCATTTCGATCGATGCTGGTTTCATAGGCGATCGACAGGAGGTTAAAGAAAATCTCTATCTATCAAAAATATACAGTGGAACTTCGATTTCTCCAACCTCCACGGGAAACGAAAATTGGTTCGAGAAATCGGGAAGTTCGAAATATCGGGAGTAAAAATTACAGTGAAAACAAGTCCAAGGGAAACAACTTTTGGTTCGAGTTATCTTTCTTTTCAAGATCTAGGTAAAAAAATAAGATATGGTATAGTTGGTGTTCCAGTCATGGCTGGGGCGAAAAGAAGCGCCAGCCGTTCAGTTAAAGTCTGATATGTCGGACGATACTACTGGCCGACAGCGTCCACTCTACATGTGGTATAGCATGAGTGTATGGCGCTTTATCGGGTTCAAAATTCAAACGTGTGAATTTACCAAAATTTGAATTCGTCAAAGGTCCAAATTCATCGAATACGTGGATTGAATTTACCTAATTTTTAGAAATATTGAATTCATCGAACTGTTGAATTCGTCGAGACACTAAATTCCACTAAATTATGTTGATAAAAAGTTGAATTCATCGAACTATTGAATTTATCGAAACCTGGAATTCGTAGAAGATTTAATTTCGTTGAACCATTGCATTTATCGAACTATCAAATTCATCGAACTTCTGAATTCGAATAAATTCGTTCAACCCTTGGATTCATCGAAGTCTTGAATTCATCGAAACCTCGGATTCACAGAAGCTAAAATCGAACGCTTATTCATCGAAGTCTTGAATTCATCGAACTATTGAATTCATCGAAACACCCGGGTCTAGGTCCAGTCCTTCGCGTCCATCGAAGCCCCACAATCCCCTGCGACAGGCGAGGTGCTTGGTTGCGAAGCGCTCGCAAACCTCGTGGTCTGGCTTACGCGCTATATATGTCGAATATTATTGCCCACAACATGGAAAATATATTGCGAGAGTGTGCAGAGCGGCTTATTACAGCAGCAAATGGCCTTTCCGGTAGTTCAACATCAGTAACGCACAGCAGACATCAGTAGTCAACGTCCAATCGCAAGAACAGGCTTCGACAACTACTCGGCTTTAGAAGAACACGAATTTATTCGAATTCAGAAGTTCGATGAATTTGATAGTTCGATAAATGCAATGGTTCAACGAAATTAAATCTTCTACGGATTCCAGGTTTCGATAAATTCAATAGTTCGATGAATTCAACTTTTTTATCAACATAATTTAGTGGAATTTAGTGTCTCGACGAATTCAACAGTTCAATGAATTCAATATTTCTAAAAATTAGGTAAATTCAATCCACGTATTCGATGAATTTGGACCTTTGACGAATTCAAATTTTGGTAAATTCACACGTTTGAATTTTGATAAAGCGCCATATGAGTGTAAGGATTATTTTTAGGCAACGAGGAGATATGTAATTTACTCAACGAGGGCGTAGCCGGAGCCCGAGGTGAATAAATCACATGTCACGAGATCCCTAAAAATAACCGGCTTATTTTCCACATGGGCGAGGTTGACAACGATAGCCTGAAACAATGATAGACATGTTTGTCTTCAAGGGGGGGGGGGGGGGGGGGGTTGAAAACCAGAGGGGGAGGCATAAGTAAAATTAAAGCAAGGATGGGGGGGGGGGCTCAAAGTAAAATAAGTCACTCAAGAGGAGGGGGGCCTTAAAATTTTATTTCAAGTGCAAATTAGTGGCGGATCCAGACCTGTTTATAAGGTGGAGGCCCATAAGTGTTTTCACCCACAAAGGGGGACCCAGGCCCCTCCTCTGGTCCCGCCACCTGTTCCCACTGAAAGGCTTGATGTTCTGTTAGCTGTGACTGAACTGCAAATTCAAATTTATTCTCTATAAGGTTGCAAAAGTCCCTAACTAGTTGTTAACAGTTACGGTATCCCATAAATCCCTAGTTCATAGGCCCTCCCAGCAGTCCCAGGGACATGAAAATAACACATGCTCTTTTCCTTCTGTTACTGCTCAACCTCGTTCCCAGGGCTTTTCCCTTCTAAATTTTTAGAAGGGAAAAGCCCTGGGAACGAGGTCGGTTACTGCTATGTTCCAGACGCGTGGCGTGGTAGTGTAGCGAAGACGATCGATAGTGTGTCACGTGACAAAATACTCCACATTCGTGGAGTATTTCGCCAGCATGTCCAGGGTCTTCTCTGCGCCCAGCCACCATCTTGAAAGCGGAGTAGACCCTGGGAACGAGGTTGGCCGCTTCTCACAAAATAACGTAATAGCCGCGCGATGTAATAAAGCTAAAAAGCTAAAATATTCAAATATTACAGGCGCATTATTTGTCAGAATATTTTAAAAGGCATCACCACCTTTTCGCAGATGTAGGGATATTCTTTGTTACCATGGCAGCAAAATTTCAGTCAGTCAGTCTATCATACTAAAAAGACCGCGATTATGATTGGTTTGGTTTAATGATCACCATAAAATCATCGTAGCAATAATATACGCTAAACAAAATAATCATGAAATTAAATAACATGTTCATGAAGTTCTTGTTCTTGCCATGTGTTCTTGTTTATAACACTTGAGGCTCATGGGATACAATACGATATAAACAAACGAAAAATCAATAAAATATAATTAAGATAGGAAACAGTCGATCGAGTCAGAGGAACGACAGTCTCAACTTGCTCGTAGTCTCCGCGCAGCCGTTATTTGTGTCGTCACGCAACGCTTCACGTGACGATACAAATAACGGCTTCGAAGGAGACTGACTTGCTCGAAGCATTTTTATTCCGGTTTACCGGCTCAACTAAACCCACGTAAAAAAAAAGAAGAAAGATAATAACACAACCTCTTTCCCAGGGTCTTCTCATGGCGGCTGCTTGAAAAACGAGAAGACCCTGGAAACGAGGTTGATAAAAACACGCGAGATGTTGGGGGAACACGACAAGAGACTGCAAATCACGAGCCAAAGGCAAATGATTTGAAATCTTTCGAGTGTTATTCAACATTTCTGATGTGGGTGCCGATAAACCCTGGATATTTTGTTTTTATGAAATAACTAAGATAACTTTGATTTATACATGGGTATTCGCACAAGTTAATAATGATGCAATATTCAAATTACTTACAAATTGCTAATATCAAGAGCATATCACCCTGGAGCCTCCATCTCCCTTATTGGGCCTATGACACGGCGTAGTTACATCTTGAGCTATTTTTAGAATTACTTTTGCCGCGAAAATCACCCGTTGCGAGCACGAAGGACGAGGTTGTCATTCATGTTTCAGATTAAAAATAAAAAAATTGAACCAGGAATGGACGAGAGGAACGTGGAATAAGAACTAGAACGGCGGAATGTCGTTACTACGAATTATCACTATTGTCCGCGGACGTACATGGAAATCTTTTCGCGGGAGAACGATTCTAAAAATAGCCCAAGATGTAAATTCTCTGTTGTCCTTTGACCAGCACACTGATAGAGGCTCCGGGGTGATATGCTCCTGCTAATATACAATACTATAAGTTAAATGTATGGTAGAAAGTATCGATAAATTTAAAGTACCAACTAGAAATAAACCCTAAATTTGTTGACCTCGCATTTGTTGCGTTGTTGTTGTTTTTGTAACCATTGACCAATCAGAGCACGCGCAGCATCTTCGTCATCTTCAGTTTTATTATTATAATAAAAAGTCTTAGGTATGAAAACGAACTAACTAACTTATTTGTAACACTAACTTCTTAACGATATAATAAAAGTTCAATTCTTGTCTGATACTTAATGAAATAATGTTCTTAGGTAGTCTCCAAGCCGTCCGCCCTAAAACAGCTGTAAAATGAAAATCTATCTAAAGATCGACGGTTGTTCACTGAGCCATATGAGCAAAAGCGCTGGACGGAATTGTTCTTTCGATCTGAGTACAAGATTAATTTGTCATTGCTCCTGGGCTACTGTCTTATCCGTATCATTTTGAAATAGAGCAGTTTTCAATTGTGTCGTAAAATCAAAACCAAAGCAGTTCAAAGTACAATGGTCGATGCGTGCGTTTGGTTTTGCATCTGATTGGTTGAATAAGTGGTGCGAGGTTTCTTAACCAATCATAGAGCGTAGTAGTCCAGTTCTGGCCCGTCTCTGTCACGCAACAAAAGAGAGGGGCCAGAACTGGACTAAGAGCGTAGTAAAGCATAACCAAACCTATTCCGGATTTATTTCGACACTCAAATGAAAACTGCTCTAATCTAAGTAATCACAGATTGCGGGAATCCGTTCGTCTCTTTGAATGAATATAAAATGGCAGTGCTTGCTGCATGAAAAGCAAGTCATTTATCATTGGTCTTATACTATATTTGACAGCGTACTACAAGCACCACTACAGAATCAGTTTGTGTTCATCACAATTACTAAGCTAATTTGAACTGTTCAGCAAACTCAGAACAGGTATAAGCAATGAGGACTAAAATCACTTTCTGTCGATTTTCGCTGGTGTGTTCCGAATGTAATGTTTATAGATTTCTCGTCAAAACCGTTTGTTGTTCCATCAATCCTTGAGGCACAAACCTTCTTAGCATCCTCTTTGCAACGTCCGCCACTGTTTTCGTTCGTCGTTGAATACCGGTATTTTTGCGTGGGTGGCCTTAATAACTATCATGTTAAAAATGGCGCCGAAATGGACCAACTAGGAATACAGGCATCAAGGACCCAAACCAGATTAGACAATTTGTTCTAGTTTATATGAAATGTAGTATATAGAGTCAGCCAGGACTAACCCTATTTCCTGAGGTACCCTGGTTAAGTCATTGTTTACTCTGCAAAACGTCAGTGTCCAATCTGGTTATGGTCATTTTCCGACCAACGAGAAAAACTGTCGCTTTTTAACCCTTTCACTCCCAGAGTCAAACCCTGAGTCAATACTGTGGTTGTACTTTTGGAGTCTGTGGATGAAACCCTAGTGTGTGACCATTCGCAAATGAAAACTATCGAGCGGTACTTCCAGGTGGTGCTGTTTGTTTTGGACGATCATTTTGCAAAATGTTTTTCCCTCAGTTTTGAACTTACCACTCTTGGGAGCCAGGGTTAACGCCTGCATGCACAGGACACCCACCAGGTCACGTATTAGTAAGCGTTGCAAAGAGTAGGCGTGTTTAACGGGGCTATGTCACGCTATTTTGGAACTGAATTATGTTATAAACATACAAAACTAGTCTAAAAATAGAATCTAAACCACTAAATAAATTATTATGGTTTCAAAACATAGAAAAACATAAAACAAATACTAAGAAGTCGCATGGTCAAACTGGACAAGATCTAGCCTGCGTGGTAGGCGTATAAAGGAGAGGGAGGAGGAGAGTTCGAGCGCGAAGCGCGAGTGCGCGAGGAAAGAGCGCGAAGCGCGATCGGCGGGAGTCGGCAAACTCCCCTCCCTCCCCTTTCTACGCCTGCCACACAGGCTAGACAAGATCAGTTTAAACGGATTGCGAAAAGGTTAACTTGGAAAACGACGGCCCGACATTTCAAGTTAAAGTCCATTTGTATATATGAAACAAGTGGTCAATAATGCTTAGAAATCATTTGTGCTTGTTATGTAACTGAGATTCCATCATTGAATTAATACTTCATTCACATGTTTGAGTTTAGAGCTCGTTAAAAATAATACAGGGAACATAGTAAAAAA
>MU827306.1:1789518-1863747 GCA_029204205.1 Desmophyllum pertusum | reverse complement strand
CTATGAGTAAGGTTTTGTGAATTAGTGAAGATTAGCACAAGGCCATTATAATACTAGTAATACGTGACTCGAGGGCCCTCGCGAAGCTTTTGTTGCCTAGTAACGGGCACGCCTGCGATTTGATCTGCCAAGGTTTCCCAAGAATCTCTGCAAGGTTTCTGAGAATTCGCCGAACGAACGCCGTGTTTTGCTATGCCACCGGATTTTGGTTTCGATTGGAGTTCGCTCGTCTCTCGATATCTGTAATAAAATTGTAGCGCTCTTGTACTGTTTTTCCCCACTTTTCCGTCCCAATGATCTGAAACCACCTCGCTTTTGTAGGTAAAATCTTCTTCGCAATATCGGATCGGCGAATTAATTTCAGACACAAGTCTTCACGCCTACAATGAAAACTAAGCCATATGTTGATCGTACTTTGAGACATTCCTGAGTCGTTCTTTCCTTTTCCTGTTGTTGATAACGGATTTAATAAAGCCGGGTTTTTTTCCACAAATGAACCCGTATATAAATTCGTTCGATAAACAAACTTGGGTGCTTCTGGTCATTCAGAATATCGGCGAATTATATTTTTAGACGCAAGTCGTGGTAATCTGTGTCCATCTCAAATTCGATCGATTTCGGTATTTTGAAAAAATATGTCGAAGTCAATGTCCAACAACAACAAAAAGGAACGACAAAACAAGGGCGCAGGGATGATTCCAATCCAGAAAAGAAAAGAAAAAAAAGAAAAAAAACCAGGCGGATTCGAACTCTCTGCCCCCAGTCCCGAGATCACATTTTTATAGAAGTTAGCGCTTTACACCATCAGGCCACGAGCGCGCGATGTGAAGTCATGCCATCCCCAATTTTCACAAACAAACATTTATGACCGTAAAGTCCAGATGAGAATTGATCCCGCCTGCTGGACTCATGGAGGACACATTTATAAACCTCACTACGCTCGCGAGGAATTAATAATAATTTAATTTATATAGCGCCAAAATCTATAGTATTATTCTAAGGTGGTGGATAGGCATGAGAACATTGTGTTAACCATTGAATACACATTCCTACCTGTGCGACTGTTCGCAGCGTCATTTTTCTCGTGTCTGAGAATTACGGTCATCGACAGACCCAACGCATCGTCCATCTAGTGATTATTATGAAGTGACATTAATATCTAATGGTATTGAACTTTAACCCCGAAAGTGAGTAGTATTTATACTCATAAGACTACTATCAGGAAATGTGTATACTGTACAACAAAACCTTGAGACACAAGTGGTGTTAAAAAAGAACTACCACTTTATTTTACGACTTTTCTCAATAGGATATGTCTAGGCTAACATGTAATAATTTTGGACTGCAAAACAGCTCTTAATTTTTCCCCCTTTTGCGAAAGGTAGTATAAAGATGATGAAAACAGTGAAATGCATTAACACCTTGTTTTGATTTCACATCAAATGTGACTATATCTGTAATTTAGCAGAGTGCGTTCTTCTCTCTGTTTACATTTTTGGGGGGTCTGTTTTAAATAATTTTCAAAAACCAACTTACACAAACTTAACATCGCCAACAAGCATACCCGTGGGTTCTGGGTATGGATCTAAACCCATATCCTCTCTTGATCGTCGAATATTTTCCACTAACACCGGTTGAGCCATCAAGCTTCTCTTGCGCCAGAATGAGCTGACATAGCATGAATGAAGGCAACTGTGAGATAATAATTGTTTCATTAATAAAAACTCTGGATTTGGAATGTAGGTACAACTGCTAAGACAACTATAACAATTAGTCCAAAAATCCGAACTTCAATTAATTCCATTAGTGAAGGGGTTTGTGTGGTGCTTGGTGACCTTTGTTAAACCACAGACACTTGCGGTTAATAATTAACACCAACAGAACAGTTTTGTGATTTTTCGCAAAACGGTCTATTAAAGTCATCACACCACAAATATTAACCAGTGGATTATATGGACGATGCCGAATGTAATGCCTGCAACATTAGAGATTAGTTCCTCAGATACACTTAAAAATGTTAACACGAAAATGCTCGTATGAGATTAAATTTCAATGACATTTTAATGTCACAAATAGAAACATGTGAACTAAATTAATGCTTGTAAACAATGTATTGCCAAGTATTATTATTATGTTGGACAGATTATGAAGCTTTCTATGTAATCGACTTCAATAAATTATATTAGTACTTACGTTGCATGGTGGCAGGATTGTCCAAGCCAAGCACATCAAGTATATGCTCGAAATCATCCTGAAACATGGGGTCCTTGGGTAGAATGGGCGCATTTCCGATAGCCTTCTTTAAGTATTTTGAGACCGTTGCGCCCAATTCTTGGTACATTGTACCAGGGCTTAGGTGGTTATTACTAATCTGCTGTGGATCAGAATGTGAAGGTATTATTTCGTTTTGTTCAATTAACAGAATAAGAACCATTTGTAGGAAATGGTTGTTAATAAATAAGCAATAGCCTCCATTTGGCTTCAAAAATATGCTCGTATATTTGTCCTTGGACATTATCTGTACCTCGAAGCTCACAGTTGAGGAAAAATGTGAGCGTCGAGAAAACAGATAATGTCCAAGGACAAATATACAAGCATATTTTTGAAGCCAAATGCAGGCTATTGTAGTTATTATCCTTCAAAAAAATTTCACAAGGCCGCTCTCATCTGTTTACCGTGGAATATCTCGGCCAATATGTTAAACATAAAAATAATTCTGTTTGGCATCCAAAAATGCTTATAGTCTGTTGAAACAATCATTTCTATTTAACTTAGCAATTTATTTTAGACAAAAACTGAACTTGTGAAAGTAAAACGTAAACTTTGAAAACTGGGGAATATCACTTGGGGAATATCACCGGATATTCCCCAGTTTTAGCTGTGTCACGTGACGTGTTTAGACCAATCGCGCTCGAGAACCATATATTTCATGGATTATAACTCAATACACCTGGCAATTGCATCTTACATAAATAATGGTATCCGCGGGAAAGTGTTATTGGACGATATGTAATGAAAGATTTTCTATTAAAAAATATATATCTCTTTTGAACAAATAATATTTGATGCCATTAAATATGTTACAAACCTGTTTGATGTGATACATAGTGCTACAATAATAAACTCACCCACATCCCTAGGCCCTTGTATATAGATTGTTCATTATCCGAGGGTATGAAAACCC
The DNA here is from genome assembly GCA_029204205.1 of Desmophyllum pertusum. Taxonomy (NCBI): domain Eukaryota; kingdom Metazoa; phylum Cnidaria; class Anthozoa; order Scleractinia; family Caryophylliidae; genus Desmophyllum; species Desmophyllum pertusum. The sequence goes on along the minus strand of MU827306.1, from coordinate 1,860,563 downwards.
TGCCTCTGCGAGGGCAACTACAAATGCTTTTATATCCAAGTTTTCTAACGGAAATGTGACTGGTATTCCGGGATGCGCTTGTGCATGCCAAACTAGGAACAGTTGTCTAGCATCTATGACAGATCTTAACTGCAATAGAAATAAACGAACAATTTTAACAAGCAATATAAGAACGGTATATGATAATACAAAACATCCTTACACTGATTTGGCAATTATTTCATTTTTTGGTCAATGCCAGAATTACGGAGCTATAGTAGTAAATAAGTAAATCACACTGTATTCTGCCTAAACTGCAAAGGAAATGGCAAATAATAATCTTGATCATAACATAGCCATCAGAATGTACGTGACACGGCACTGTGATTATTCAACATTGAGGAATACTATTAAGTCTTTCCGCTTCAAACACTCACATAAATCCTTAAATGAAATCCATTTGTAAGAAATATTTTTAGAACGTTTTAGAAGTTCCTTCAGTGCCGAATATTTTCCTTGAATTTCGAGGAATAATAAGACTATTTTCAACTCGAAGAAACCGATCCTGTCATATTCGAAAAGGTGTAGTTACCAGGCAAAAGAGTCATTGTTTATGCGGCCGCTTGTGATTGGTAGCACACGATAAAAGGCAAGAAGGGCTGACAATAGGTGCCTCTTTTAAAGATTTACTGCAGGAAAAAAACATTTTAGTAGACAAAATCAATATGGCTATCATTGTGCAGATATGAGAGATTTCTGGCCGATTTTTTCGGCTTCAAGGTCGATTTTGAGACAGAAAAGACATGTTACTTCGAAGGTGGAGTTGGTTAATTTCAATTTCCTTTCGTAGGTTTATCGGAAGGACAAGAAACTTGTAAGGAAAAAACTATAGAGCGTTTTCATGTGACGTCATCAAAATTCTAATTCAAAACTATTGTTCTTTTAGTATATTCTGTATCAGTGTCGCTAATTGCTGGGAAACATTTTGTGCCAGCAGAGTGCTTCATTTTGGAGATAAAGCGTTTTGAAATTTGAGACAGCCTGGCTCAACATGATCTGAAATGTTACAGAAACCAATATTTTCGCTTCACTTCCGTCACTGTCGCAGTGCCACTTCCGTCACTGTCACAGTGTCACAAGAAAGTTTTTGTGTATGGAAGGAGGTTATATTCTTTACTTCCGGCACTGTCACAGTGTCACAAGAAATATTTTATGTATGGAAGGAGGTTATCTTCTTTACTTCTCCTCCGTTTTCTATCCCGCACGTTAAATAAACCTTGTTGCAAAGCCCTGTAAAAGGGAGAAATAGGTATTTCAGAATATTGTTATAAAATGTACATGTATATGTATGTTGACGTTTAAATTTATTTTTTGGTTCAAATTTTATCAAACTAGTTTGATTTTGATTTTCATTTGTTTCAGATTATGTTTAACAAATAAATAAGCCTCAACTGTGCTCTGTTCTGTTATAAAGCACGCAGGAAGCGGCCGCGAGCGTGAAAGAAGTGTAGGGGGAAACACAAGCCGATAGGCAAGTGTTTCTCCCTACTTCTTGAGTGCTCTGCCGCTTCCTGAGTGCTTTATAACAGAACAGAGCACAGTTGAGGCTTATTTATTTGTTTTATGATAAAAAAAAATCCATGATTTTCCTCACAATTGTACCTTTATTTTCCGAAACAAACATTCCATTTTACATCGAGAACAAACTGAACGTCGTCAGCACCCGTGCTTTGTACTCTGATAAAGCACGCTAATTCGAGCCAATCACAGCGCTTGTAAGAATGCTTCAAATGATTTGATTGGTCAACGAGACAAAAGCTGTCAAAACATCAAAAACTGGAAAAATAGAACTTACAGTTTGAATACAGAACTAGTGCTTCAAAATGTTCACTTTTCAGTCCTTAAAAAAGCTAAAAATCTGAATTTGTTCAAAACCTGCACGTTTTCGACATTACAATATTGGAAAACAAACTGCTTAAAGCTTGCGGCTGAACCTTCACAAACTGCTGCGCTATGTTTTGTGAATGAAGAACGTCGCTACGGCTTGTATTTACGACAGCAAGAGAATTGCCTGAAGCAGAACTGGTGGCAATGTTAGAAACACTGGACTGCTGTGGCCTTCCACTCAGAGCATCGGAGAGGATATCCGAGCAAGCTTTCAACTGATCGCTAGAAGGACGAGCGTTTGTAACTCTTCAGGCTTGCTTCGCTGCGATGACCAGAAATCGCCATGATGTGCCGAGATGGAACTTGCGCATCGGACCACAGAGTGATCGCAGTTGCACGAACACCATGGTTTGTGTAGATTCTTGAAAGAGAAGCCAATTTGGAAATCCCCTTCATCATTCCTCCGAGGCTGTTAACCCCGAGAGGTTTATTTTCGTACCAAACTGGATCTTCAAGCTTTATGGCCATGGCTCGCTTTGGATACTGGAAAAGCGCTTCGGACTTCGGGTTTAACTTCTGCAGATAGATCTTTAGACAGTTCAGGCCATCAAAAAGTGGATCTTCTGATGTTGAATACATCCTGGCCTCCTTCTCCACACTGCTGTTGTCTTTAATTCCCCTTGATGGTTCTTTGTGGCCTCGCCGTGTGTCATTGAAGCGTACTCGCGCCCGTTATCATCTTGCAGGAACTGGAAGCTTTGTTTTGTTAATTCTCGTTGACCTTCACGTCCGCGACGACACCAATATAAGGTGATATGTAGCCAGACATTTCGTAGAAGGCCCAAGGATTGTCTCCCCGGATTGCTTCTGATGACTTCAACTTTTGAAGGTCTGCTGCTGGAATTGGAGGTTTGTGCTTCGTATTTTCCTTGTTCTCGCGCTTGTTTAACTTGATCTGACTCTGAAGGAGCTTGTTAGATGATTGGAAATCAGTTCCTTTGTGATTGAAATTCCTCTGTTAAGAGGTGGATTGTTGAGGTATCGTTCAATCGCATTTTGCAATCCAAGGAGGGATGATCTTGAGTACAGTGTACCATCTTTCATGCGAGCCTCAGCGTAAAAACGGCGAAGACATTGATCGAGTTCTTTATTGTCCAATTGATGAAGGCTCTTCGCAACGTTTCTTTCACTGCACCATGCTATTAAAACACGTTTAATAACTGATTTAGTATAAGATAAAACTCGGTCGTTTCACGTAAATATTTCATTTGAGGAAAATGTTCATGCTTATGTCCAATTTTTCTCTCAGTTCTCAGTTAGCAAAAAAAAAACACGAGCGCATTGTACTTTAGTTAGCCTTTTCATTTTTTACATCAATAAAGCTTACCTTCAAAAACACGGACAGCCCATTTAGTGTTTCCTTTAGTGTTTTTTCGTCTCTGCCCTGGTTATAATGTCATCTATTGAGGTACTTGACAGGTTTACAAATCTTTGTTTGTTTGTTCCGCTAATTGACCCGGTGTTTTCATCGGCAACTTGATCTAGTCCGGCAATATGGTGAAATGATTGTGCGTTTTTTGATAAAAGCACCAAATTTGGCCCAGTGATAGCATTTGATGTGCTGATAAATATTAGATATAGGCCCACTTCAATTTCTCCAGTAAACGACAATTTTAAGGGTGTTGATCATACGTCACATTGACCCCCCACGAAGAATACGTTTTTTCTAATTTCAAGAGTGCTTACTCCTTCCATCATCCACAAACATTTCATTTTATTGCAAAGATCGATTTTTGCAACCATAAATGCATGTTCCAATAATATTTATTTGGCTATAACCTGATCACGTGACTGATGACGTCACTTATTTCGATGAAAGAATAAATACTTTTCTTAAAAATCATTAAGAATGAACCGCAGCAAATATCTGTTAATCAGTGTTAATACAGTCACGCTATATGGATACATAACGGCAAAACTATTTTCCCTATGTTTTAGACTGGCTGTTTATTAATCACGTGACCTATTCTTGAGTTTAAGTTTAAATAGGGAACTTAATACTTTGACTACAGTAGGTTAAAAAAACATTTTTCACGAACGAAGGAAGACGAAAATAAAATAAATAACAGTTATTGTTTGTCAATATTCATAGTTTAATTTATCTTTCAATCGCCCTTACACGTACGAAGGGCTGTGTATTGAAGCGCTATCCTACCCTGATGCTTTTGCACCGCCCACCACATTTTTTGTCTGGATGGCAGCTGTACCCAAGAAGCTCCTGGCAGCGGTTCCCAGATTTGTGATGACCATCTCTTCCATCCCCAGTCACTTGGAGAAGGCAGCACAGGACTCAACTCAAGACATCTTCCCCTGTAATGTCCATAAACTGCTCATTTAGTATGTGTACTGACGCTGCTGATGTTGGAGGGATGTTCTCCAGGGATCATCCCTTTTGTGTAAACATAGCTTTCCTGGCACCATTTACATCTTCGTTAACACTGGTACAGTCATACATCAGTACTATAAACCGCTGGATAGTGGGCATAGCAGTTGAGAAGTTAACTTCTTCCACTGTTGTGTTTCGGTTAGGCACCTGAATACATCTGTGGTTTCTTGGTATGCCATCCAGGTATTCCAGGCAAAACTCCACCAGCAAACGCGGATGTCTGGTCACACCCTGTGAACGCATGGAGAAACGGAAGAGCTTCACACGTCGCGCCAGAGATGCAGCATGACCTTCCTATCTAGCCTCCCTTCCCAGCATCAAATGCATGTAATAAAAGCCTTGTATCTGCCTCTTCATGAGCGAGAAGTGTTCTCTCTCAAGTTGTCAAAACAAGACAGTCACTGCTGGACAGCACTCCCTTCCTCGATCTATGATTGAAATGGTCTGCTCAGCTAGATATTTAATTTGAACAGCTCTGGTTTGTTATCGTCTGCCCTCAGAAATGCATTCCACTCACCTGGTAATTTAACGCCGCGGGCTCACTCCCTGCCCTCTATTGCTGCGAGATGTTGATTTCAGGCTATCAGAGACGTATTTTACCAGACACGGTCGATTCTTTTGACGGTCTGGAGCTGGTTTCTGATATAGGACAAGTTGACTCGACTAAGTGTAGTCAGAACATGTCTTACATTTTTACACACTGATCTGGCTTGAGGATATTTACGAGTGCAATCGGGCTGGCAGGCAGCTTCTCTGGGATCTTTACCAAATCTGACTTTTGACCTGAACGCCAATTGCCAAAACATGAAATTGACGGAGGATAGCTCAAATTCTCATGAGAGAAGAAGTCATCAAGATTCCCCTGGAGCACTTGGCAGGAATTGTAGAGCTGCGAAAAGAGCAGTTTTTTTTCCGGGGGGGGGGGGACTTCGATATAAAAGTGGCGGGGGTGCTCGTCGTACCTTTTAGGGGTTAAAATTCATGATTTGGTACCGCTTAGGGTGTAAAATCTAAATTGACCACCCTTAGAGTTAACGCGGTTACCTTTAGGGTTGCTGAGCCGGAAAAAATATGACAGGAACTATTTTGTCAATCAACTGATTTTTATTCTTGTCTCATTCATGACATGACTTATCGATAAAATAAAATGTTTACGAGTAGATCGTATTCGAAGGAATCGTCTTTATCACTATTAAAGAATGTTATTTGTCAGTTAATGTGTTGTTTTAGAATTGGTACCTCTTAGGGGTGAAAATGAATTGGGGCCACGCCCACAAAAATTTTTTGGGTACCTTTTAGGGGTTCTTTTCAAACTTTCCGGACGAGCACCCCCACCCCTTTTATATGGGAATCCCCCCCCGGGTTTTTTTAGGTTTCTGTAGAGAGGTAACCTGTTTCTGTTTTATCACTCTGTTATTAGCTTGGTTGGCTCCACAACACGCTCTTTGACATAGGCAGTAAACTGCTGCGAGCCAGTGTGCTCAACTTCATTCACTGTCGTTAATACTTTCAAATCATGGCGTCTAAAACTAGCAAATCCTTACTGGTTTCTTTGAAAGGATTCCCCATGTTTTCAGCCTGTGACTCAGCCTGTCTTTGAAATGTACTCTGCATGCTCTTCACCTGTTCAAGATGATGGACATCGGGCCCTTTACTCTTCCTTTCCTCAATGATGGATTCATGGCAGGCCAGCGCAGGCAGCCTCTGATCCAGATACCATCCAGCTAGGATGAGTTTTTCTATAAATCCAAACAGCACCTCCGTCGTCTTTCACGCATTTGTTGTTCTGCTCATGAGCCTGATCAATTGACATTGTAGAAAAAGGTCGCTGCGTCTTACGTATGAAAGACCCACCACACTCTAGCCTACGTAGCAGGGGCTGGAGTGGAGAAGCACACAAAATTTTTGGAGCGCATTTTCTCCCTCTTGTGCGCGCGCCGCACCTTCAACTCGCACTATATTACTCCAGCACCTGCTATGCAGGCTAACCACACTCAAACATGGAATGCAAACCCGGATGATCTTTGCCTAAGCTCATCATATCGTACAAGTGGACTGGCAACCAACGAACATAGTTATTGTGGTCTAGGTAGAGCGAAGAACCACGCGAGAGCTGTTTTTAAGGATTCCACATCGAGGTTGAAGTTTCCTCTCAAAGTGACTGAACAAAAACCAAAATCAGAAACTCAAAGTTCAGTGCTTTTGACCAGAACTTGGAACTGTGGAATATCCGATGATTTCTTCTCTTGCCACTGTTGAAAGCGATATATCTGCTTGTGTGATAGCGCTAGTCCACCACTTCCTTCAAGCCATCTCCAATGGTCCTGAGAGCCGCCATCTCGGTGTAGACCCCCAAGCATGACGATGAATTTGGCTTCCCCATGTGTCAGGCCAGCGCCACTGTATCTTCTTCGCATCAGCATACATGCAGCGGTTGATCGAATGTCATGGCAGGAATCTGTCCTGGGTTTCAAAGACTGCACTGACTTGTTGACTACATTCATGGATGGAGTATCTATCATGCTGACGAAAACTATTTCAATGTCGAGCTAATCTTATCAGCCAGTGACCATCCAGGGATCGGTTGTTTCACTGTACACTTTCAATAAACAAAAAAATAGTCATTTATACAAAGTTTGTGTTTTTAAGTTTGGTTACACAGTTTGGTAACCAAAAAACAAGAGCGTCACATGATCGGGCGAAAAGTGTCAAGCAGACAGAGTCGTAAGTCGTGATGTATTTCATAGGAGAATACATTTTGAGCCTGCATGAGCATCCTATCCTTTTGTGAAGAATAGAGCGAAAGAGAGTATTTCAAAATTCTCAGGAACAGGCACTCCATAAGACTAAGAGCTGGATTTCCCTTCACGAAATTAAGTGACGTCATCAGTCACGTGACCTGGTTATAACCACAAAAATGTTATTAATATCTGCTTTCATCTTGCCCAAGGTTATAAAATCGATTCTGGTTATTTACTGCTGATATTTAGTGTCATGGAACCAGTAAACACACTTGAGTAGTAAAAGTCATATTCTTTGTGGGGGGTCCATGTGACGTAAACTCAACACCTTAAAAATCGTCGTTTACTGGGAATTGAAGTGGGCCTATATCTAATATTTATCAGTGTGTTAAATGCTATCACTGGGTGAAGTTTGGTGCTTTTATCAAAATCGCACATTCCCTAAAATTTTTGCACCATATTGCCGGACTAATCGGGAACATGCATTACTTATCGTTTTGGTTGTACTTTTGTTAACAACGGCATCTATGTCTGTTGCAGCTAAAAGTATATCTCGTTTTCTTTGCGGTTGTCTAAGTCATACAGAATGTTTTTGCTTGAATTCCTCAAAAATACAGAGGGAAAAATCCGGGAATAGGTCCGCCATTTTTCAACTCGCAGATGGCGTGAGCATTCCCTTCTAAACTATGCATGCATGCATTGCATGCATGATGCATGCACGAAGTGCATGCATGCAGCATACATGCAGTGCATGCATGCATCATGCATGCAATTTGGCACATCTGCATGCATGTTCATGCATGCACGAAGAGTGTACATGCATGCAAAAAGACTGGGTGCATGCATGCACAAGAAGTCTAATGCATGCATGCAGAAGTCTTGCATGCATGCATGCATCTCGAGTGTAGCAAAAAGCAGAATACGTCAAAAAATAAATAAAGCAGGGAGATCTTTATTAATAATTAAATGAATCAATGTTGAGCTAATTTAATTTATAATTATATATATTACGGTCAATAAAAATTTTAAGGTACACAAATTGGTTGTTGTTCTGGCATCCACCTGATGTTATTACATGATGACTGGTCAGGACTTAATTAACAAAACGGTAAGTTAAAAAATGTTTTTGTAAATTCATTGTACAGTAACTTAAAAAAATAGAGTTGCTGTTTTCCCCCTCAATATTTGAAACCAATGTCATTTAGCTTCAGTTGTCCAAGAAGTGAAAGCACAACAGAGTCATCATTTGAGTGGCATCCTTGTCTTGACTCTATTGCCACCTGTCCAACAATCCTGTTGACCTCTGGATACTGATACGATTTCATGTAAGTCTTCTGAAGAAATTCTGAAACATAACAAAAAATCAGTTACTTAAATGACAGCTGTATGATTTAAAACTAAATTTTCAATCTCTTCATCTGTCGAGATAGGTATGCATATATATAAGTTTAATTTATTAAGGCCAATTTAGACGGTATGATTTTGTCGTATGCGACTTTTGTAGTGCATGCTGCTCGCGTCATGTAAAAATTATATACAACTTTCATATTTTAACATTGTTTGTAGCTACGACATGTCGTAGGGTTTTAAAACATGTTTCAAAATCAATAATCAACAATGTTATCTCGTAAGCGGGTTGTAGGTTTCATTTACACAACACAATTTGTGTCGTAGGCTTGTCATATTAGCATAATGCATGTGACAAAATTGTACCGTCTAATTATTGTCTTAATAGACTTAACATTCAATAATTTATTATAAATGTCCTTGTAAAATTAATTTGCTGACATTGTTACTTGTCTATGTTATAATAATTATTAAATGCTAAACTTTTTTGTCACCTGGTTTACATTATATAATAATAATTATTATTTCTGTCAGAACCTTAAAGTGAAAATCACACAATATATGATACATTTTAAAACACTTACCATGAATAAGGGTCATTCTGTGAGGTTCAAACTGGGGCCTCTTGTGTTGTCTTTTGATTTATTGGTGGATCCCGACACTGTACAAGAGCAACGCTCATTCACTGTGAATAAACCAACCGCCAGTACCCTTGCACCCTTCTTGAGGAATTTGCCCCAGCAGCCTTAGATCTCAAGTGATGGGGTATCACAGCCATTTTCTGTACATGTTCAGGTGACATCACCTTGAACTCTCTTTGATCATGAGCTTGCTCCTCAATCTCCACAGAGCCAGAATTGCTTTCACTACTGTTTTCAAAAGAGAGAGGTGAGATTGGCGATGGTGGGCGTGGGGAAGATGTGCTCTTACGTTTTGGAAGAGATACTGTGTTTCCCATTGGCGTTGTGAAGGAAGTTGAGGATTGCTACAAAAGTGAAATTGGAAAAATTCCTGTTAGAAGTGATCAGTTTCTATACACTGTGCTGCTGCACCAGTGGAGAAGTGAATCGAAACACTTTAATTTGATATCAACTGAGTCGATTTCAGGTTAATTGGCCACTGTAAAGAGATGCTGAAGTTTCATGTGTAATAGCTCTTCATCAGAGTGATTATTTCGTTCTGATCAAGGGCTAATGTTAGTCAAATGTAAACTACTATTTTACGGCCTCATCAACTATCACATCATAGAAATCTTGAGCTCATAATCTAATTGTTAAATAGTAGTTTACATTCAGTGGCCCTCAATAAACACTTAGTCTACCAACAAGAAGGCAACCTACTATCATGACCAGCAACTACATGTATAGTGAAGATGACTGACAACACAAAGAGGAAAGTGACTAGAGATTTACAGTCACATGTACAGGAGGATGTCTTGAGTATAAAGACCACCTTAACATTACTTATGTATAAGCTAAGCTAAACATGGTAATAGAACCTTAATTAATCTATCTCCAAAGAATAATTATACTGTACAATCAAGATTTTTACTGATACTCACACTAGATTCTTGTCTCTTAAGATGTTCAATTTCACTTTGTAGTGCACTCATTCCTAAAGAAGAAATTAAATAATAACATGTTGTAACTGAATATCAAATATTATTAACAAACTGACTGTATCATCTTCCCAGAATTCCACCCACATGAATTCATGGAAGTGAGGGTCTAGCAGTAAATGGTAAAATTGTTATTGTAAAACTTACCCTGTTGCAGAATTTGAAGTGCTTGTGAGTTCCTCTTTAGAACAGCTTTATTCAAACTACATTGCTGCAATTGAAAAAATATATACATGTATATGTAATAAAAATCATAATTAATTAATATAATTTATTAGTGTAAAAGTGCTTGGCCTAAATCCTTGTGCCAAACCGTGTGACTTGGTATAAGGAATTTTCAACTTTATTGCTTGTTTTTCCCCTTATCAGAACCTTTTTAAAGGTACAATAATTGTATTGCCACAAAGATGTTAGATTTGTGCACATAATTTATGTCATTATATTGCAGATATAAAAAAAATTAATCTGTAAATTTTATTAGAAATCACCGTATATTTTTCTTAAGTTTCACAGTTCTGATAAATACAGCTGGTTTTTCATTTAAAATCCACACTAACTGTGAATTGTGCTTTTTCACAAAAGATTACTGCACTTGGCATTAAGTACATGTATTTTGAGTTGTGAAAGGCCTAATAATATGTTTTCAGTCAAGTTTTGTAGGTCATTATTAAACTTCTACTGAATTTGATAACCCAGTGTTTAAATATTTGTCCTGTATTACACATACATGTACTGTAGGCTAATCAATAAGTTTCTCTCAATTTATTTGTCTTATATGATTACCTGACAGCAAGTTTCATCAGCATTGTCTGTAGCTTTGGGAGATGTAATTTTTGGGACTGTAACTTTGGGGGAACTTGAATGTCTTGGTGTGATAGGAACTTGATCACCATCATCGATCAGCTGAAAATTGGCATCTTTAGTCTCCTTTAGCACCTCTTTCATCTGCTCCATCTGGGCTTTTTGTATGCCTGCCTTTAATTCTCGGTCTTCCTGAGCTGGGCTTTTCTTTTTTTCTGATGCCTTGCTGCCCTTCCCCTTTTCTGTTTTGTTTTGTCTGTCCTTTCTCAATGGCTTGGAAGAAGATTCTTCTTGTGTGGTCTTTTTGTCAAGACTCTTGCCAATTTGTTTGGGCTGTTTATTTTCTTTATAAGCAGTCTGTGCATCATTTTTTGTTGCTACAAATTAAGTATATATGTTGTTGCATGTAAATGAAAGGTATAAAGTTAAACACTAATTAAGAATTTAAAAAATACAGTAGTTACTGCGCATAATTTTATGTTCTGTGCATCACGAGATGGTCACAGAAACTCTGTTTTTAAGAATCGTGTCTCCTAATACAAATATATTTTTGCGCGGGAAAGAATAGCGTGAACCTGGAATGTAAACAGAAGCTTACACATAATTTATGCAACTCGATACAATCAAGAGGTGCGGCAAATTCAAAGAGGTTTCAAAACAGTTTTCCGGCATTTCCCTTTGTGCTTTAAGGTAGTACAACTGGCTAAAATGCTCCGAAAAAGGACCCTTTTTGAGAACTGTTTCAAATCCATTTAAAATTCCATAGAAGAAGTTGTTAAGTCATTTTTATCAGAGAAACAGATTCTGAAATCGACATTTTCATTTTCGTAACGGGAATGTGTGAAATTGATTACCTCGCAAGCGGTGTAAAAATCAGTTTTTTCTAATTTTTAGGTTTATGTTTTAATTAGTAGTCATAATGTTTGTTTTTATAAACAGTTATGAAGAAAATACATGAAATATGAGTTAGCCGCAGTGAAACAGCAAATTCTGTGTTAATTATTAACAGGCATTAAAATCAAGCACATGACTCCTTAATTTTTACTCAAATGGAATGTTTTTTTTGCGGCTAAATGCAGGAAATTACTTAACATGTGGACAAAAACTGTGCCAAATTTCGTCAGCATTGAGTTTTTTCCTAGTGGCAATTTATTAAATTTTATCACATGTAAGTCAAAAAAGACGCCGAATTCAAGGAATTCAGCCAGTTTTTCATCGCGATTTCTCTGCAAATTGATCCGCCATCTTGAGCCTTGTACTTACCAGCCTGATCAACATGAGCACACACGAAAAATAATCTGGAATGTTGTGCGAGACTCCCGTGAACAAAATACCAGAGTGCATGTCCTTAGCTTCCACCGTTCGATACTTACGTCTGCAAATCCAAGATGGCGTCTTAAAATGGCGCCCCAGACAACGAAATTCAATCTCCGCTTTCTCCAAAACCCGGCAAGCGGTGGACTCTCATATTTTGGAATTGATCATAATAATGTTTTATCTACCAGCTGGCTGTAAACGAAGGCAACTTTATATTTTACGACTCACCCAATTGTACTACCTTAAGATCCACGCTTCATTTTAACTTAAACAGTCCAGACTATATCCAGAAAAGGCTATACGCGTGACGTAACGAAACCATTGTTCTCAGGATCAGATCAAAACATTGAGTCACGTGTCCAAGCCAAAAAACACAAAATGGCGGACGAAGGCGATGCGAAAAGTTCGTAAGTTGTTCTGTCGTTGTCGCGATCTTTTACACAAATTGAGACTTCATCCGTGTTTAAAACTTCAAAAATGTGAATCAAACCTCGTTGAGGATTTCAAAGATCAATTTGCAGAATCCACGCACCTCAAACCCGCTGCCGAAGACGAATGTTGTTGTGTGCAAATTATCGATCTCTGAGCAGTGCAGTGATGAAGTATTTAGCGATTTGTACAAACGAACAGTAATTATGAAAACGCAGGTTAGCGTTTTTTTCTTCACTGGATACTGCACTTTTGGGCAGAGAGGAAATCGAAACTTGAGGTCTTGACACTATAATTTTTTACATGCTATATGAAAGTGCTTCTGTCTGCTGAAACTGATACCAAAGGAGAGCTGTTTGGGGAAAGAAAGGAACTATAAACTGCGCTGCTGAAATAAATTACGCTGTTGTGTTATGTTGGGGAAACAACAAATACAAGCTTTCAACATTTGAAGTGAATTTTATTCAGTTTAAAAGTATTGTCAGTATTTTGCTTTCTTGCCTGAAGAGTGTATCTGAAAAATGAAAAAAGATACATTTTAGCTTAATTTGGTAGTAATAATATTGGTTAGTACATGTATTTTTTTATGCTGATACTAATAAATTGAATTTGTTATAGTATATTAATTGATCTATATTGTGTGCACTGAGCAGTTTAAAATCCAGCACACAAGTGGATGAAATTTTAGGGCCTGTTTACATCTGACTATGAGCAATCCCTCATTTTTCTCAGGGATAGTCGAGTGGGAGAGCATGTGAGCGTGTGCGAAAATCCCACTCGACTATCCCTAACTTCAATTAAGTTGGACTGTTAGTGTTAGGAATGATACATTTTGATGGCATTTAGTTCACATGTAAGTTAAAAATATACACAAATTATCCCTGCTTAAGCTGGGTTGATCCTGGTGCGACTTTTACATGCAAAAACATAGTCACCTAGAAGGGTTCCCCAGCTAGGCGGGTTACAGGACGCTTCTAGGAGGGATACCCCTTCTGGCATGTAAAGAAATAAATAGAAAAAACACAATAGACCCCGGTAGCCCTTATAGCCAGGGCACCCTATCTCCGTGTAAGGTGAAGCCATTCGGGGCCCAAACTGGCCTGCACTGCTGTTGCTTATCCTGGTTTTGGTAGCATGAAGCCGACTAGGAGTATTACTACTCCACCTGGGTAGGATGTCCAATGTTCAGGTTACTCCCACCATTTTTGTTAGGTTGCCCAGGAGAATAAATGGGTACTAGCCAACTGTTATGGTGGAGGGAGGCATGGTGTGCCCAAGAAACACAGTGACCCTGGCCAGGGCGAAGCCGACTGCTTGATCTGGATTCCATTTCACTAACCATTAGGCAACCACGTCTCCCACCTCTCAAAGTAAACAGACCTTAAATTGTGTTTGCTACTCGACCAATACCCAAACAGGCTTTTAGCCAGAATTTGTAAAGTGGGCGTCCTGGAGGCATGTCCCCCAAAAAATTTGTTAAAGGTTTGGTGCATTTTTTCATCCTTTTCTCCCAGGATTGGGCGTCCACAGGACACCTGGACGCCCTTCTGGCTAAAAGCTTGTACCCAAATCACGTCTTTAGTTGCTTTGTTGATGATGCCGCTGGCCATCATCATTATGCTGAATGGTAACTGTCTATTTCCATCAGTTTAAAATCAATTTGAAAAATTAATTCTTTTTTTTTTGTTACAGCTTGTGGGGAATATGTGACCAAAAAGTGGTGGTTTAGGGGCATGATTGTTGTGCCCCTAACCACACTGGGGCTTCAAAACAATGCACTGGTTTCCTAAATTAATAGTTTGTGGCCACCAATGCAAGTTTGGAGAATCAAGAAGTACTGTTGTATTCCAATCATTGTTCTAATACCTTCGGCAAATTAAAAACCTGAACGAGCGAGAGTCTGTACCAAAGTTTATTCCACAAATGCTACAAAATATAGAGTTCAACTTTCCCTGCAGTGAAGGTAAGCTTACATTTCTGCAGGAGACAAAAAATTCAGGTTTTGAGTACCGCAAAATGACAAATGCCTAAATTCTCGTACGCAAATACTTCATCCGTGAGTGAAAGCAGAAAATTCGCAACAGATACTCGATTTTCAAAATGGTCTACCATAAACTGAAATGGTCTACCGTGCCCAGATCTCGAACAAAGATGGAACACGAACAGAAGAATTCAGCAAAATTGTTCATTTCCCTGTCAAAATTCTGTGAAGAGCACAAAATGAAATGAAGATAGACTTACCGTAATGTACATAATCAAAATGGCGGCCACGCCGTCGCGAAGACGAAACTCAAACGCTTGTAGAACTCTTCAAATACAACCTTTTCGCCCAAGACTTCGCCATGTTGCTCGTTGACTGCATTCCTCTCGAAAACATACAAAAGAGTTCCCGGATGTATAGGACAAACGTCGCAAATGGACTGGGAAACAACGATGTATTTTTTCAGCGAATATTTTTTGTGATTTTTTCGTATTTTCTCTGAGAACAATGGTTTTCGTTACGTCACGCGTATAGCCTTTTCTGGATATAGTCTGGACTGTTAAATTGTCTACCGAAATACTTTTCCTACATCAACTGGCATGTTTGAAGGATAATTTCTTAAGGGTTATAAGCCGTTTGAACTGTACCTTTGCTTGACATGTGCAAAAAAAACCTTGCCATATTTTGATTGAAACTCAATGTCACGAAGATTATAAGTACCTGCAGTAACAGCAATCGTTGCCTTGAATGGCTTGCCTTTGTAAGTGGCAAAGACCTTTTCTCCGGGCAGAAACACTAAGTCCCCATCTACAGCAGATATTTTTCTCTTATTGATGCAATCGTAAGTGTCTCACCGTCCCATTCGATGATACACCAACCTAGATAGAAAAGAGCGCGAATTGGGACATGTAAGGTAAACATTGCAACGGCCAGCATGGAACACGATTTCAAAAATCTATACTGCAAAAACGATGAATATAAATAATACACTTACAAAGTTCCTCCTCTGTGTGTCTATTGACCCCTCGGTTTCGTACTCGCTTAACTTGCTTGGAAGTTTGGTTTGCCGCTTTCGTCTCTTGGCACAAGGAGGCGAAAGACTGCGATCCTCACAATCAGAAACATTGAAGTCTTCATCGTTTTCCGACTCCGAGGTGAGATTTTCCGCGTTTGGAAGACTCTTCCTAAACTTTGACATTGCGTCCAAATAACCGAAGCTAATCTGA
The DNA here is from genome assembly GCA_029204205.1 of Desmophyllum pertusum. Lineage (NCBI taxonomy): Eukaryota > Metazoa > Cnidaria > Anthozoa > Scleractinia > Caryophylliidae > Desmophyllum > Desmophyllum pertusum. Next base: position 1,844,791 of record MU827306.1, on the reverse strand, counting down.
GCGACAATAAATAAGCAAAACACCTGAAATGGATCGCAGCGAATGCAACGTGATCGACAATGATCGATGATCGGCACGATTTTCTTAGTGAGAAAAAAATGACGCGGAAAAAGTAAACAACTCCCCTGATTGGAGGATATCGCAGGAGGTCGAGGCTGGTTATTGTCTCAAGGAAATCACGCCATTCCACACATTTTTTGGCCATAAAATGAATAGTTTTATAACTGAACATGCCGCCAAAACGAAGATATAAACAGTGGCAGAGAGATCGAAATGTTCCGATCCCAAAGAGAACTCTTGTTCGCTTAAAGAAAGCGGCATCAACTTGTTGTACCATTGGTGAGGAGAGTTTTCTGGCTAATGATCGTACCTTTACAAGCGAGATCACAGGGCAAAATGAACTGATACAAGACGATGTCACGTCTGTCACGTGGGAAAGAAGCGACGATAATATTTTCGAGTTGAACCAACAAACACAAACCCAGAAAGGTCCCATCATCTCTTGCGAAAATGAATCCTCTGATAATGAAATTGAAGGTCCAAATCATTTCCAATGTCATCGTGAAAACCTAAGCTTAACTGATCCTTGTCATTTAACAGAAGACTGCGATTACAGAGACATTGATTCCGACGAGGCTTCTTATCGTTGTGAATCCACAGATGAGGATTCCGAACTCGAAGACAATGCCAGCGCTCCGAAATAACTTTATCCAGGTGCTTCCATAACCATTGAAGACAGCATCTTAAGTATCATGAAGTATGCCTTGCGGCACAAGACTTCGTACTCTGCATTGTCTGATCTTTTGAGCTTAATTACACTCCATCTTCCACTGAGAGTCACACCGAACATTTACAGTCACTACACTTTTTGAAGAAATCTTTTTCTTCACAAAGTGAATATTATGGCCACGAACAAAGTGATATTGTGACAGTTCATGAATACTGCCCAAACTGCATAGCGCTCTGGCGAAGTAACGACGAGCGTATCTGTCGGTTCTGTGGCAAACCGAGGAAAAGAAGACTAACAATTATTTCTTGGCATTGGACATAGGAGCTCAGTTGAAGAGCCTGTTTAAAGGTAAGACCTCTAGCTTGAATCCGGTTGTCCAAAGAATACTGTACAATCAAGATTTTTACTGATGCTCACACTAGATTCTTGTCTCTTAAGATGTTCAATTTCACTTAAATTTTTAGTGCACTCATTCCACCATTATATTTTTTCAGCCATAAAGGGGGGGGGGGTCCTCTGAGCCCCCCCCCCCCCCCCCCCCCCCCCCCCCTAGATCTGCCACTGGTCTCATACCTTCATCTGCATCTGATCAATTTTACTCATGGGCAGTGAACATTTCCAGAAAAATATTAATCAGTTATTGATTGCATTGTTATGTTTGTAGATCCTACATTTGTGTCAGACATCGAATATGGCTTCAAAGAAAGAAAACGTGTTCAATCATCACTAGACAGACCTGAGAGGGAGTGGTATGACATAATGGATGGTGACTTATATCGTGAGCTGCTCAAACCAGGAAGCTTTCTTACGAACTATAATAACATCTCCTTATTGTTTAATACGGATGGTGTTCATGCTTTCAAAGCCTCAAAGGATGAAATCTGGCCCCTTCTACTTGTTGTAAATGAAGTTCATCCATCAGTGAGGTATATGAAATCTTAATTAATCATTTCTTAACAAAGCATGAGATTAAGATTGTGCAAGTGGAAAAAATACAGAGCTAACTTCTGTCTTTGTGTGGTTACAATGGCCTGGGCTGACTGAGGATATCAAATTATGTAAGGCTTAGTTCCCACTAGCGACATAAGGATCATAGCATTATAAAGCATAATCATAAACATAAGCTTCTTATGTTCTAGTGGGAACGGTATTGTATGTTCTACAATACCGGTATTAAATGTTCTACAATACCGCAGGGTGTTTTAGAAAATTTCTACCAGCTAAAGCTTCCAGAGACCTTATATTAGCACACCTAAATGTATTATGATTATGTCGTTATTATTTTATTATGATTAATGTCAACCACATTACATGTACATGTAGGGTGCTTATGATTATGTTTCTAGACGTTCCCACTAAGTCATAAGTGACATACTGTTAGTTTGATGCTTGAGCTTATGATTATGATCGTTATGTCATAGTTGGAACTAGGCTTAAACAAGCACACAATCAATAACCAATTGTATGTCATGTAACTTGGCTTCTATGGGCTGTATATTTTTAGGTTTTCAGGATAAATTAATTAATTATGTAAAATATTAAATTCTCCAACATTTTTTGACAGATTTAGCACCAACAGAAATGATCCTTGCTGGTATCTGGTTTGGTCCTAGGAAACCATCAATGGCTTCATTCCTTTCTCCATTTCGGGAACAGGCCAATCAGCTTAAGAATAACGGTAAGAGTACAAATCAATTTTTGAATGTACATGTAAACCACCAGTGAGAGGTTTTATTACAGGTGCTTCTTGTGTTTTTACCAACTTGATGTACATGTAATGTTCTGGCATCAATTCTAGTAAATGATTGTGTATTTTGATGTAAGAAGTTAAACATTATGTTTTCTTGGCAGGAGTCACTGTTGAATGTAAAGGGGAAAGCTATATTTGCTGTGCTGTGTGCTTAGTTGGTACAGCAGATTTACCCGGAAAATCAGCTGTCCAAGCATTTACCCAATTCAATGGGAAAAGTGGCTGTTCGTTTTGTGAAGACAAAGGAGAAGTTGTTTCTGTTGGCAAAGGCCACTCAAGAGCTTATCCCTTCACACCTGGAAGGCCAAAGATCTTGCGAACGAAAGACCGTGTTTTTCAGCAAGGACAATTGGCTCAACAAAGAGGCTCTCCGTAAGCAATTGCATATACAGTACATGTACATTGTACATGTGTATGTTCCCTCAGAATAATCATTTATAGTTTTTTTTCCGGTTCGATTGCGTCCGATTTTGTTAGAATGAGTTCGATTTTGTTCAAATGCGCTCGATTTTGTTCAATTTGTTCGATAATCGAACTCACACAAAATTAGATGTTTGATTATGTTCGATTGCCGAATGCAATATTGAACGATTGGTGTTCGATTGCATTCGATTGGCTTTTGTTCTATTAAACACCCCGGGAACACCAGATATTCTGAAATTGTGATAGTACATACATATTTGATGGTGAATTCATTCTAACAGTTTTATCTTAATTTATTAATTTGTCATTTTGATTGAAAACAGATTGTAATGGCTGCTTACAGCTGTAATAAATATTGTGATTTACTAGTTATGAAAAATTTTATCTCCTAGGTATGTGGAATCAAAATGGTTTCCCAGCTCTGTATGATTGATGGTTTTGACATAGTTAGAGGAATGCCCTTAGACTATATGCATGGTGTGTTGCTTGGGGTTGTCAAGATGCTCTTTTCCAAGTGGTTCGATGCAAAATACAAAAAAGAGAGCTTTTACATTGGTGACAACATTTCCACTGTTGATGAAAGACTTGCAAAGTGTCACCCCCCAGACTTCATTTCAAGGCTGCCCCGTTGTATCAAAGACCGGAAATATTGGAAAGGTAAGAAGCAAATACATGTAATTAACCAATTTTATTATTATTGAAGCTTACTTAAAGAAATTAAAGCTCCCTGTGAGCCATGCGTTCGCCATTAATGTTTAAAAAAATAAGAAGAAGTACAACAACCTCTCACAATTTAGTAGCTCTTAATTTTCAGCAATTGTTATTAATTTTTATCACTTTCTGAATGTACATTGTACAAGTAGCAAGTACAATGTAGATCTGTACTTCATTAATAAAAAATTTTATAACATGATATTTTTTTACTTTGTTGCTAAATTACAGTGCGACTACTACATGTACATGTATAACCGGGCCACTTCAGACAAAGAAAACCGAACCACCTTGCTGAATGGAAAAGAAGAATTTTAACTTCAGTTGTTTAGCCAAAACTTTTCAGTTCAATACAATGTTTCAACGTGGAATTAAGATAAATTTCTCTATTCCGCTCTACAATATGTGATTAGTTTTCATTGTCTAAGTGGCCCTGGTTACAGTAGTCACACTGTAAAAAAATAGTTCAACCTTAGAAAGAAAATTTTACCACTAGTCTACAGTACCTGTACCTTACTTTATTCTTCAGCCTCTGAAGTCCGCTCTTGGTTGCTGTACTATTCATTACCAGTGCTGAAAGGAATCCTGCCAGATGATGTCTACTGCCACTATGCCCTGTTAGCAACCTCAATTTACCTCCTACTCCAACAACCAGTTAGCCAAGCGGGATTGTTGTTAGCTGACAAACAACTGGAGGAGTTCTATGCAATGATGCCGATTTATTATGGTATGTCAGAGTGCAAATGATAATATCATGAGCAATTTGATTTGCCTTTCAATTCACTGTGGAAACCAAACAGTCGGGAGAATGAATCACAAGAGAAAAATATAAGGGGGCCACAAGTCCTCCTTTTCCTTGGCAACAATGCGTCAAGACACCAATAGTGCCACATATACATTCTTTGTCGTTTCAGATATACTGTACTTAGAACTACATGTAGTGTTTACATTCTTCTGATTTGGACTGTAATGTTGTCAATAGTATTTCAATTACATCTTCTCCAAAATGAAAATTTTATACAACCTTTGTCCCTTGAAGACTGAGTTGTGATTGGGGAATATATCACTTCATTATCAGTTTGACTGATTGTAATTTTTGATGTTGATATAAACAATATTTGTTGCCAGATTTATTGTTTGCTGTGAGAGAAATTTGAGATTTATTTTATTGAAATGATGAGATATCTCTAATTGTTAAACTGTTTTGGTTAAATTGAAGGTGAAGCAGCATGCACAATTAATGTGCACAACACCTGCAAGCATATCACAACAAGTGTGAGGCTTGCTGGGCCCATTGTGGGCATTCTCTTGCTTTGGAACAGAAGGCTGGAATGGCACAATGATGAGGCTCATACATGGTACCCACCATGTAGCAATACGGGTGATTATTACTGAAAAGGTTGAGCAAAATACTGTGATTTGTCAGGGTTAGCATAATATTAATATTATCATTGATCTCCCACTTACCCGTTTATTTTATTGATGCTTATTGCCAAAATATTGCAAACGCTCTCCTATGACTCTGGAAAACTTATAATTAGTTGCAGCAAAATAGATGTGCATTGTATTGTGCATGAACAGACTATTACTCATAGGCAGTTATTTGCAGTGAAGTAACGTTTCCTCTACCAATCAAATAAGTTCAATCATTATGATAATATTTACATGTAATGTTTTACTTGCAAAATTATTGTACAAAACATCTCTTACATGTAAACCCATGCAAATAATAGGCCAAGTTATTTCAACATTTTAGATTTGTAGGAAATACCTCAAAATGTTTGTTTTAAAATCAAATGTTTAGGTTGTTGCTGCAATTAAAGCCATCAGAATGGTCAATCTCATGGAAAAGAATGATGTGCACAACAGGTCTTCCAGTGCAACTAATTTTATGCAGAGTCTCAATAGACCAGCAAGGTTAGCATGTACATATGTACAATGACACTTTTTTAGTATATAATAATTTATATTTTTGACTGTTGAATACAACAGTTGTATTTTTCTGTTTATATTGACTGTACTGTGATTACATCCATTTACTACATGTACATGTATTTTTATACATTGAGGGTAGTACATTAGTCAAGAGTAAACTGGTGTAATGACAGTTAATCAATGTGTGCTACACTTATTTATACAATTATGTTGTCTTGTTACATTTTTACAGGAAACAACCGTGTCTCTCTTTTCCCAGGATGCCATTCAATTGGTTGCCTGGAGAAAGTGACACTTGATGTTGAGCAGTTGGCCACTGTCAACGAGCTTATACCTGGGGCTGCTGTTAATACCCAGGAGGCATTTAGGTTCAAAAAGATTAGCTACAAGAAATCAGATATTTTACAGCAAATCCTGTTCAAAGGTGAAGAAAAGGAACAGCTACACAGTTGTCTTTGTTGGAGGGGATGGAAATTTGAAAGTGGGAATGATTGTCTACTTTTGAAAGTGTTGCTGCTGGAAAATGCTCATCCATACCACTCGCTGCTATGCAACAACTTCACCCCTATCCAGAAGAGGACATCATGGCAGGAATTGATGTGACCACCTTGAATAAAGAACTCGGACACCACATGAAGCCTTTCGGAATCCAAGGTTTGTTGAATTTGCTACCTGTAGAACTACACCAAAAACCCTTTCCAATTTATGTCTACTTATTAGTGAATGATGCATACATGTATCATATATGTGTCACTGCCTGTTTAACTAAAAGTTCAATAATTGCACATTTGAACAAAGAAACTTCTTTAAAAAGGAAAAAAATACAGCCAAGCCTCTCCTTACAGACACATGCATAATGTTGAAACCTTTCTAAAAAATTTGGTTCCTACATGTATGGTGTCCATTTTAAAGCGGTTTGACTGTACATTGTATATTTTCATTCTCAATTATTTTTTTATAGTTATTAAGATTATTAAGTGACATAAAAATGAGCTCTTTCATCTTTTCAAAAAAAAAAATCAAGTTAATTTATGACGCCCTGGGTTAGTTTAATATGTAAAACGTTGTTGGCCTTTTTTGTTGTTCATTCTCTTCTTTTTTTTTTGCAGCAAAGATGACCCATGATATTTATTCACATTGAGGATATTCAGTCAAAAACAAGTTGCCACCAACTGTCGGCCAAATGTACTCTATATTTGTAGCCCACCAAACATGTGGGAAATGGACTGAAAATAAATTATTGTAATGTACATTTGTATAAATGAGGTGCTCTACCAGTAATTTCACATAAACTTTTTTGTTGAGTTTTGAGTCTTAGGGTATATAGTAAACTGCAAGTGGGTAAAGCAAGTTGAAAACGAAAATTAATCAGACTTTGTAAACTTTTTAGAATTATATAGAGAGATATTATCTCTTGTTTACATATTATTCTCAACTTAAATATGTAACTAAACATGTAACATGCATTTTTGACTAAGGCAAATTTTTAATATTGTTGCTTATTCTTAAAGTTTGCAAGCACATATTAAACCACATCATGTTCATGTCAGAACTCTCTTTATTTGATAAGTTACACAGTACCATAAAATCCTGGTTATACAAACTTCATGAGAGTTTTTTGTGGCTGGCAAGCACAACATGCTGTGTGGTAGTGAAACATTATTTAGTTCATTTAGCGAAACATTTTTTAAATGTGATTTAAGAGATTTAAGATGGGATAAAATTACAAAATGTTACAAAATTGCTGGGCCTAATATTGGGTGAGCTTATAACCAGGAGAGGGGGAGGGGTAAAAACAGGGATTTTGTGATTACTTACTAACTCTAATATTTTAATTAAATTTATTACAATCCAATTTTTGATAAGTGTGTAAGCAGACAGCATACAGTGTATAAAGTAAACTGATTAAAATTGATATAATTTAATTTAAAAAATTAATTGTACAAGACTTTATTTCTTGATTTAATGCTTGAATCACAACATCAGCGAGAATTGGCAGAAATACGTTCTGGCAGCATGAAGTAGTTTATAAGTGTTAATTAGTTATCTGGATGCAAAAATAGTTAGAAATTTCTTCATGTGTTCTATTGCATTCATGCAGTCTGGAGTAGCATGCATGATTGCATGCATGCAAATAGATTTGGCATGCATGCAAATAGATTTGCATGCATGCAGTAAGTTTCTGCATGCATGCAATAGGTTTCTGCATGCATGCAATAAGTTTCTGCACGCATGCAGGGAGTACTGCATGCATGCATGCATGCATGCACTCTGACTGCATGCATGCTGCATGCATGATTCATGCATGTAGCATGCATGCACAGTTTAGAAGGGTTTCATGAGCTCCGTGCTTTGTACTCTCATAAAGCACGCTGTTTAAACCAATCAGAGCATGTGTTATATTGACACTTTATTATAATAATGAATATTACACAAAGGAAAATAAAAATCCCACTGTTTAAAAAAAGTTTAAACCAAAAATAAATATAAAAAGACAACATATACAGTGTTATGTTATAAAGTGTTATTGGACAATATGTAATGAAAGATTTCTATAAAATGAGGAAGTATTTGCTAATAGCCTGCCATTAAATCTGTTACAATCCTGTTTGATGTGATACATAGTGCTGCAATAATAAACTCACCCACATTCCGAGGCCCTTGCACAAATTATTCATAATCCGAGGGTACGAAAACCCTGCTCCTTTCCAAGAGAACATTGTGTTATCCACTGAATACACATTCATACCTGTGAGACCTGTTGGCAGCGTCATTTTTTTCGTGTCTCATTACGATGGTCATTGATAGACCCAATGCATCGTCCCATCTAGTGATTATTATGAAGTGACATTAATATCCAATGGTATTGAACTTTAACCCCAAAAGTGAGTAGTATTTATACTCATAAGACTACTATCAGAAATGTGTATACTGTACAACAAAACCTTGAGACACAAGTGGGTGTTAAAAAAGAACTACCACTTATTTTACGACTTTTCTCAATAGGATATGTCTAGACTAACACTGCATCAAGTTGAGACAAGTACCAATCAAAGGCTCTTATGAGCCAGCTCAGAATGTAATTGATATTAATGACATTCATTGAATGCAGTTGTTGGCCCTTCCCAGTGAAATCCCTTGAATTGGAGGCTTGATAAATGGGGATTCCACTGTATATATTAGGAAACAGCTTAAATCTGACAAAATGGAATTATTTGAAGCTCCAATGTGTCTATAGGTTCCACTATTGCATACCAAAACACAATAGCTTTGAAATAATTATTGATTAGTATTATTTTCAATTTCTGGTTTGACTCTGGTATTTATGTATGAACCTATTAATGAAGGGGAGGGGGATGGCTGGGCATATAAGGGCATTTGACCTCCATTGCTGTTCCCACCCTCTGGAATTTGACTTGCCAATCAATGATTCATAAATACACAACCAAGTAATAATAATAATAAGTATACTTATAGGGATATAATTTAGTCTGCAGTCTGCATTTGTCGCACACCATACAATTTGTCAAAGGTGGGGAGTTTGATCCGATTTGAAATGCAAGAGCAAGTAGAACAATCAAAATGTTTTCATCCTTGTGCTTCTCAGTTTACATGTAATGGACCATTTACAGTTCTGTGAAATGTAACCAAGCCTCTGTATGAAAGCGAGGTTAGGGGTGACCATGAGATGATAGAGATCAGAAACTAGTTTACATAAGAATAGAATAATTTACATTTGAAAAGAGGGAAGGTTTGTATCACAACAAAGTCACCTCCAGCCTCACTTCTGTTCAAAGGCCTGGATTCTAAGCACACAACTGTAAAATGGACTATTGGACACTTGCACTTGTGTGCCAAGTAAAAACCAGGCTTTAGATGTGAAGGTGCATGTAGGCGTCTTAGTGCAAAATTAATATTATCTACAATTCATAAGTATGTGTAATAGAGGTAATGAATGTTTTTGTGTTTATAGACTGATTTTAGATAGGGACTTTATTCATACAATATAACTAATACAACTATAGTAGAAAAATCCATCAGAGAAATTTATAATAATATATGCTATTATAAACACAAGCCTCAGATCAATGAAGCCTGCTTTTCTACACGGAAAATAAACTATGAATAAACTTAAGGTCTACACAATAACAAGCATAAAGGTGCAGCCAAATATTTAAGCTTATTCAAATGCATTACATTTTATTTGTTTTCGGTTCAAAGCCTATCGATCGATGATCGATCGATCGAATTGTACACCTTCGAATGCCAAATTACAAAAGTTTAAATACTTTTTATATTGGAATTGGAATCAAAAGATTAGTTCAGTTAAACAATAAGCTTAATTAATTTTTGTTATAAATCAAACTTAGAAATAACATTTACCGTACTTACCAAAGATCAGTTGAACGTGGCAATGTGCGTAGTTTGAGTAAAATATTCCCTGCTGGAACCGTCCTGTTCCCGGTGCTTCAATGAAGTTGTATAAAGAAACATGATGTAAATTCGTGAAAGAAACATTTCTCAAACCGAGGAACGAAAGAATTGCAGAATGTATGCGTTTGTTGGCATCGGAACTCCTAAAAGATCTATCTTTTAAATGTGTAAGACGAGAAAATTCAGAGAAATACCGTCCTGAAAAATCGTAAGCAATCCGCCATTTTTTGTTTCCTGTGCGATCGGGCTAACTACCCCGACCCACCCGACCCCAATAACTACCAAATATTGCGCCCGCAGTGTTGTTTAGTGTTGTGATTTCCCAGGCATTATGCGCTGGTCAGCGGAATTACCAAGAAAAGTTATAAACACCTATAAACTAACTAAATTTCCCCAACCATAACGATCAGCTCATTCTTCGCTAAAAACTGTCATGAAATAATTTTTGGACTGCAAAACAGCTCTTAATTTCCCCCTTTTATGAAAGGTAGTATAAAGGATGAAAACAGTGAAATGCATTAACACCTTGTTTTGATTTCACATCAAATGTGACTATATCTGTAATAGCAGAGTGCGTTCCTCTCTCTGTTATATTTTTTTATCTTTTTAAATAATTTTCAAAAACCAACTTACATGAACTTCGCATCCCCAACTAGCCTGCGTAGCGGCGGTCTTGTTAGCGCGCGAAGGCAAAATCGATAGCGGCAAAGCCGCTATTGCGAGCGGCGGAGCCGCGAGGGTCTGGGGCGGGGGGGGGGGGGGGGGTTTGAAAGACCGCCTGCAACAAAACCTAGGTATTTTGAATGCAGCCAAATTTCCCGTCCACCAGCGGACGGGAAATTCCGATTGGTTGAGAGCTGTGAAACACGTCAATCAAATGTTAGTTGAACTCCCCAAGGGAGATGGACCAATTTTATCACACATTTCCAAGCGAACGAAAATGGCGACGGTCGAAGAGAGTTTATCGAAAGCGTTTAAATTTCCTGAATATTCAAAGGGAAAATCGAGAAATTGTTTTGAAGAAAGAGCAGGAGACGGCCGTGAAACAGTTGCTTTGTGGAAAGGACGTAATGGCAGTACTGCCTACGGGTTTTGGTAAAAGTTTGATCTACACGATTTTTCGCATTGGCCAGGGAATAAATGCTGTCAGCAAAGACTTGTGTTCTTGTTATTGCTCCATTGAAGAGTATAATTGAAGATCAGATAGCTGAGATGGCTTCACTGAACTGTACGGCACTGGAACTGTCCAGTGAAGTAATGGATTCCGTCGTCGAGAACCCGCCACAATTCCTTTTCTCAACAGCAGAGAAGGCGATCGATCGATCATTTCTCGATGCCTTGAAAGGCACAAGTTTAGAATCGTCGACTTCGTTTGCTCGTCAAAGGAACAATGTGGGTCAACACGGCCACTGGGGTTCACGATTTCAACTTTTAACTGCGTGCTTTGCTTTTATAGCAAATCGTCCACGTTCAAATTCAATGTAAACAAATGATTTTTGTCAACATTACAAACTTGAGGCGAGATCTTATTCGCGTTGGTTACTTGCTCCGAGTTCTCCTTACTGTCCGCAAAATTCAGCGATTTCTTTGCAGATATAGATTTCTTCTGGCCCTTTTTGGACGAGGGCTTCTATCTGGTGAGGATATTGACGACGGGAGTAAGCGCTTAAATCTTAAGGAGGAATCCTCACTTGGCGATTTTTCTTGACAGTCGAGCGCCTCACCAGGCAAATCCTTTGCAAGCGTATTCAGCGTATTGTTCCTTAAGCTAGATTCGATGAAGCTGTACAGCTCGAAAGCGTTTCGTATTTTTCTTCCACAGGATTTACACACCACGATCTGAAAGAGTGTTCGATTTCACAACATCAAGTCCAATGTGCGAGCACAGCTCTGCCAATGTTTGCTTTATACATCCTTCTTCGCACTTCGCGGAATTCTTGAACAAATTTTCTGTCGAAATATAGGAGTTTTCTCAAAATCTCCAAATTTTAACTTTAACTTGCAACAGCACAGTCTACAGAAATCATTGGCGGTTTCCTCTTTTTCTCGTCGTCCCCGTTTCACTACTGGCTTTTTCGGCGTATCTCCTCCACGCACGGGGTTCTCCATAAACGCGCCATCAATAACAAGTATATTTGTTTCTCGCGAACACCTTTCCTTCGCGCTCAAATCACATTACAGCTTCACTCTGATTGGCCGTTTTTAATTGGATCAATAAAAGTGATAAAAGTGGCGGTACTGGCTACATTCAAAATACCCAGGTTTTGTTGCAGGGCGGTCTTTCAAACCCCCCGCCCCAGACCCTCGCGGCTCCGCCGCTCGCAATAGCGGCTTTGCCGCTATCGATTTTGCCTTCGCACGCTAACAAGACCGCCGCTACGCAGGCTAATCCCCAACAACCATACCCGTTGGTTCTGGGTATGGATCCAAACCCATCTCCTCCCTTGATCTTCTAATATTTCGACCAGCACCTGTTGGGCCATTGAGCTTAGTCATGCACTGCAATGAGCAGACATTGCATGAAAGAAGGAAACTGTGAGATAATAGTTGTTGCATTAATAAACTCTGAATTTTGAATGTAGGTACAGCTGCTAAGGAAAAATAAAATATCAATGAAGTCCTGTTCCTAAACTAAACTGGCTCTAAGTCGTTCAATCGTTTTCTACCATACACAGCCATGCATTCATAAATCAAAGTGGTGCTCGCCTCTCTCGCTCATCAATTCAGTTATTTTGTGCTAGGCATAAAAAAAACAGTCACACTCATCGCAGAGACAAACAACAATAATATTGTACCGTGGATTGTCATCTTTAATAGGACCCAGGTTGTGAGCAACAAGGTAAGGCTGCTGGGAAACCAGGGATTCGTTGTCATATTTTCCTTGTTGCATCGTCCACACGAACAAGTTTCGCAAGCCAGTTTTTGAACAAGGCCAATTTCTCTTTCCACACGAGCAAACAAAAATTGTCAAGTGAAAACTTGTCAAGGAAAACTTGCTTGTGTGTAAGGGGCTTTGTCTATCCTGTTCCTTGTCCAATGTTAATGACACTCAAGTAAATGCGTTGATTCTTGTAAATGCGTTGTACCTTGTAAACGCATTGATTCAGTTCAGTCATTGTTTTAATTTCTAAATGGTTGGCTTTTTTCTTCCCCTGACGATTATTTCAGGCATTTGCCGCACTTGTGATGCAACCTCTTTGAGACGCAACTGATCGCCAACAGTTTCAAGGCCACAGGCTACGAGCTGCACTGCCGACCCTTCTTTGGCCAGAAGAATCAGAGTTTTTCCATCAATGTTTTGTTCTATGAGAAACATAAAAACGAAAGCATTTAACGATGGGGAAAAAACAAATTACCTTGGTTAAATCTCAGGGAATAGATAGCTTATGCACCTAAAACTTAGGCTTTATGCAGCTTTATGAGAAAGCAAGGTCAAGCTTGTTTCGCTTTTGGCGCCAAGACCTTTTATTGATTATATTCTTTAATTCTTCGCTGGTTTAATTCAGTGAATATATACTTTTCATTTCATTAATTTGACTTGCTGTATCTTTTTTAAATTATGAACAATCGATTTTTAATAGGCTTAAATGTTTGCTTGCAAAGAAATTCCTATGGTCAACAACCGGCAAGAAGAACAAATTGCACTCACCTTCAAACTTTTTCGCTATTTCGTCATTAAATGTTTCCAGAATCTTTTTTTTTTCAACGTCTTGCACTGTCCACTAGGAAACTGAGCTCGAACTAGCGCCTGGCTAGTACTTCTTCCCGAAATACTATTGAAGTGAAAGCAAACGCTAGCTAAACGATGAAAGAGCAATATGGACAAACATGTGACTTGTTCCGGTCCCCGTTGACTGATGATGCAGCCTCGTTCCAGATACCCTGGAACAAGGTTACTGAAGACAGCGTTCCGAGGTTCGCAAATGAAAGATGGTTTGAAGGTTGTTCTTTTTTTCTTTTCTTTTTGCTTTTAGCCTATTTTTTTTGGTGCATATAATTTTTTGATTCCCTTGTTGCAATGAAAAGGAGTTGGGATCGTAAGGAGCTCATCTGCTGTCAATGCAGTGAACTTTCTTACCTTCACGTTCACTGCCCTTGCAGTTCTTGTAATGGTTAACCTGTTTCATCTTCCACTGAGTACAGACACTGGCAGTGGCAAAAGTCCATAAAGTTGGATAAAACCAATATCGATCAGTAACTTTGTTTTCTCACATGTCTATAATCCTTGTGACTTTTAACTAGCACTTGTGATTCAGTGTTTACCGTGAGAGAGAGTTTTGATTAATATATATTAATAAAATTTTGTCAATAAGCTCATTACTTTGTTAATTTTTTTTAACCGACCGACCAACCGACCCAGTTTCAAGAGAGAGGGGGCGATGGGAAATGAAACATTTTATGGGGATGGCCTTCTAAAGCTAAAATATATTTTAATTATAAATAAATTTTTATAAACTGCTTTGATTTGCGAGATTGGAGGTCATTTGCACAAGTAGCTGTTTGAACCTGTCGAACTAAAATATTTGGACCTCTGCTCAAGGCAGAGTAAAATGCACCCATGGTTGGATTTTAAACTTCAAAGTTTGCATGTTCATTAAAGTGTAGTTTGATGACTTTTCAGTTCACAGCCTGGAACTCCAGAGCTATCAGAGAGTGAATTTGAAAGTGAAACCGTTTACATTTATGAACTGTCTGTTTATTTTATCAGTTCTTACTTCTGATTTGTATGTTGAGTTGCAAAGGATTTTCCCTCCTAAACAAAAATAGGGGGATATCATAGTATGCAGAACTTGCTACATTGTGTTGTGTTTATTATGTCATGTTATAGGAATGTGTACCTAGACATTACCTTACCATGGCTGTTTCGTAATGGAAACTTAGTTCGCACATGCGCTCTACGCATTAGATCAGGTTAATTAATTTTTGCCGGTAGTTAATACAAGATAAGTTATACGCATCACATAAGCATCCATGGCAACCCAATTGCCTCTTGTACTTTTAACCAATAAAAACTCGCCATGCAAGTAATGTATTCATGAATGTATTTGAAAGGAATTGAAGGAGCGGATGTGGTTGAAAATTTGAGAAAAATTCTGAATTCTGAACAAGATTGCAAAAAAAGCGTCATTAGCAAAAGTGGACGTATACAATATTTGTTTTTCTACGCAAACTTAAATCACCTACATGGCCTTTTACACTATTACAAAGCTTTTGGTCTTGCTCAATACGATCACTCTGTTTATGTAGAAGTCGGAGATTTATTCATCAGCTTTCTGTTTTAAATTTAATTGTTTAGGTTTAGGAGCTTTTCCTGCAAGTGTTAGACTAGTGGATATGTGATAGTTGACAATAATTTGACGTAGCCTAACTTCATGCTTCTTCATGAGGTCAAAGTGCTCAGCTTGGATGGTGAATTCCGAATGAATTCCTTCTATCCCTTGCTCCCCGTATAGGCCCAACCCATGTGCCATCTCCTCAAAAAAGGACAAACGTGATCTTCTAACATGTGGAGTAATCTGTCAATGTCTGCCTCTGGAAACAGGAAAAGATACATGAGGTGTAAAGTAATTAATTTGTTACTCTAAAAAATATTTTTTCATTGAGTTATTTATAGTGTTACATTCTAACCTAGTTTGTCAATCCTTTCATCATCCAGTTGATCTGCAGTATCATTAACAAAGTGGCAGGTAGCAAACAACTGGAACAATTGTTTAAACTTCAGGCTCTTTTCTCTTGCCTCGGGAACCAAGGACGAGTAGAGCTACTCTGTTTTTGAAACAATACTGTTGCACAGCCTTCCAATATTTTCCTCCTGAAATGTAAAAAGGAAGGAAAAGCAACACAATACATTTTGTATAAACGCACAATTGCAGTGAAACCTCCACTAACAGCCAGGGGCTGAAATGACTGGCCGTTGTAGAGAGGTAGGCGCTCTAAGCCTTGTAACCTGGCCTTCTAATCGGACCGAGCGAGGTGGCATTGTAGAAAGTTCAACTGTACTTGTTTATCTATCAGAGGTTTGAGAAATCGCGAAAGACAAAGAGTCTCGAACACGTTCTTACCATTCACCAACTGCTACAGTGCTATCTAAGTGGCTTGTAAGCTGTCTTTCCAACCTTTCATTGGCTTTCACCTCCTCTTCATATCTGGCTGTCCATTCAGGGTCAGCAAGTGGACTCGTCCACGAAGAGATCTTCCTCATTGTCACTGCTGTGGCTTGAGGTATCGCTCTTCGTGCATTGTTGATCGTTGTCGATTTACACTTTGCCGGGAATAAAGTTTGTCGGAGTCATCTGAATCAAAACTCAACTCTGACTCCGATGATGAAGAAGACATAATTGTGAAACACAATTGTGAGGTTTTTGAGATGAGAAACAATCTCACTTTTATGTTTTGGTGTTGCAAACAAATACAGAGAATGACAGAGAAGCTATCTGGCTCCGTTCCGGGTAGACATAACCCTCGCTTGTCCCCAGACTCCCTAAATGCGGTCTTGCAACACATCAATCACAACTTCAACAGGACATAGAAAATCGAGGAATCAACCAAATTGTTTTCACACAAACCCTTATACTAACAAGTAGATTTATTTAAGCGAATAAAAATTGTTGGGGTTAGGTATCTTAGGTGCACTTTAACTATTTTCTCATCACTCAAACGTTAGTGACACGTGACGGACAAACACATATTACTGTGTACTATTACTGTACATACAGTAACAATTGTTATCAATGTCTCAACAAAGCGGCTTTCACTTGCAGTGGAATTAAGAGCAAGAGTACCTGTATAGAAATATTAACATTACAAAGGCTGGTGACTTCTGTGAAGTACCAACACAGCATCTTAACTATACATACAGGAAACAATGTTCATTCCTGTACCTGGCTGTTATTTTCAGCATCTGATTCACAAGAGTCCTCAGTTTTGGTTGAAATAAGCGAATTGATGTCAGTGACTACTTTAACCTGACTTCTTTTTAGAAATTGTAATTAATTTCAGTGCCTTCAATGGCAACATGGCCACCAGTTACAAGGGCTTTCGCAAGTGGTATTAAAAGCTGATACTTCCTCGAGCTTCTGCATTTGACATTCAATGTCTTTCCCAATTGCAGTAAGTGTTTCTTTACAGTCAGGAAGTGGATTGATTATTAATGACAAGTATAAGTGGAGACAAATTTAGTGTGGGTTTTGATATTGGAGAATCAAAACTGAAATGAATATACCTGCATTAAAAGTATATGCCTGCATGCTGGAATGGATAATGATTTTGACAGCCCATAAACAGTTGGGGTTTTAATGAGAGATTAAGGAGTCAAGGTTGACAGGGCCCAGTTGTTCAAAAGCTGATGAAAACTAATCTGGGATTAACAGATTGAGATATCTAATACTTTTGTGTGACTTGTTAAAAAAATGCACAGCTATTTTTAAGTTAAAGTTTGACATTATTTTCTCTATTAAAGTAATAATAACTCTAATCCTGGATTCCTTTAATTATTCTTTCAGGAGCAGGGCCCTGGTCCCGTATATATCATCATCATTTGGTGTCAGCGATAGTTGATCGATGATTTGCAGTACAAACCTTCATCAGTTGGTGTACTTGATGTTGAAACAAACACTGTTGAGCTGCTGAAATAGTTCCTTCCGCAGTTGATCTAGCCTCTTTTGCTGGCTTGCGAGAGACCTAGAACACAGAACACTAATGCTAAATATGAGGTAGGACAGTTCATCGTCCAATGCCTTTTTTAACATTCGTACTTCCTCTGCCATTTGGGATTCACTCTGCGAGTGCTGTTTAAGTAATTGACATTGTCAACTATCGCCAAAATATATCAAGTATCTTTCAGTTTGTATTTTGCTGTACACCTAGCATCTGAACTAACCAATTTGTTCCTATTCCTTTCAGCTTGAGGCTGTGCCTTCAGATCTGCTATTTGGTCAACCTAAAAGGGGAAAAACATTTCTAGCGTGTGATGTCAGTTATCAATAATCATCTCCTCAAAATGATTTACAGTTGCTACAACTTACAAGCTCTTTTCTCTGGTTTTTCCATTGTTCATGCTCCTTGGTCATCGCATCAACAGATCCAAAGGTATCCTGAAAATAACAAAGAAACATTAACGGAAACTCGTACACCAAAACCTTAATTCTAGAGACAACATGCCAAACTACTTGTTCGTTGAATTAATGTAACTACAAGGAGGATTTGTAGGCAAGGGTCTCAGCTACCTGTACCATTAACTCAGGTGCGTACACTATTCAATCAATAAATTAATAATCCAAAGTTATAGTCATGAAAAGATTTTAAAATTACAACCCTATTAGCAAATTGGGTTTCTACATTTGCTTTAGAGCACAGCACTACTGGGATAGCGTGACTGCAAACCCCACTTGGCAGCACCAGGAGATTCACCTAAAGATTATCCTCTCTGCATGGCAATCCACTGCGATAAAAACTAATCAGATGCTTCCTATAAAGGTAAATTTCCCTGATTGTAGAAAAAGGCATCTTCCCAAGCACATCTGAACAAAGTCTTGAGCTATAGAACTCAACCAAACTTCCTTTTCTCTTCTTGAATACAGGAAGAAAGTGTAGACTATCAGGTGAATTGAGATATCTGAGTGTTTGCTTGCAATACTCATCAGAATTTAACTCTTCATCATGTTGACTTGGTCTGCAAGACTCAACTGCATCCTCATCAACACTCTTGCTTTGATCTGAAATTTCCTGTTCAGAGAGTGCCTCATCACTTGATTCAGTTTCTGGAACCACATGAGAAACCTCCCCAGTACTCTCATCATTATAATTTGCTTATTTCTTACTTCCTTCTTGGCTTGATTACTTTCAGCTATATTTGTGTCATCAGTGAAAGGATTTTGTTTTCTTATATTTTTACTTTCTTTTCTTCTAGCTTTGCATGATAGTCAGCGACACCTATTGCATGAATGTTTTTTAGGTGTTTTGAAAAATGCAGGACTTCTTTACCACAACCCGGCAATCTGCATGTGACACATGACTTACAAGAGCATGTCCCATTACAAGTTGCAAGTCACAATGAAAATTGGGAGTCAAACTTAAAGGTTCATCAAATAATAGTCAAGGGTGTTTTCAGTAGGGTGTTGAAATGGGATGAAATGATTGATGTCCTCAAAAAACGTTTTCTGTTCAGCAGAAGAACTTGACAGGGTTGAAGCCTACTGAGCTTATGGCTGTCTTGGCCAAAAACTAACATGGAATGATTATTGTAGGTTAAAGGTTTTAAATGGAGAGGTTTAAGTACAAAGATGATTTAAACTCATCGCCAATAGATGAGCTTGGGGAACTAGTGCCTTAAAGGTTGACAGGGGGCCTGAGCCATTCAGGCAGAGCAGGGAGGTATCCATGGCAACCCTGCAAGCGGGAACCACCCCTACGAGCGACTGCCACCTGGCACCGTCACACTGAAAGGAATTCAGTGGACATACTTACCTAACCCGATACTTACCAAAACCCACAACCAAGGGGAGGAGGGCTGGGAGCAAGAATCCACAAAGATTCGCTAGAGCAGGTCTATGATCCGCAACGATCAGCTAAAAGTGCCGGCAATGCACTGCCAGTCCACAAGGTATGCTATGAGCCCCTGAGATCCCCGCAGATCACGTACGCAAATGGGGAGCACCGCGGACCACATTGCCTCGAGATTAACTTTGCTTAAAATTTCATATAACCACATTTAAACTCATCGCCAATAGATGAGCTTGGGAACTGGTGCCTTAAAGGTTGACAGGGGGCCTGAGCCATTCAGGCAGAGCAGGGAGGTATCAATGGCAACCCTGCAAGTGGGAACCACCCAACTGAAAAAACTCTCCCAAGGTGCTTGGAGAGAGGAGGGACCCGCAAACAGGGTGACATGGAACCTCCGTACGACTCCCCCCCCCCCCCCCCCAAAAAAAAAACCCAAGCACCGCAGGATCCTGAAGGTAACGCCCGTCCCCAAAGAAAAGGACATACCTTGATGAGCTGCAACTAGCTGCTGCCGTGGGTGCAGGGAGCTACGATTCCGACAGGATCATGCTACGGAAACCAGAGCAAAGCACCAACGGGCACCACAGCGATACGAGGCACTCTTCATGTCAGCTTCTGAGAGAGGGATGCCAAAGCCTCTGATGGAGTGCGAATAAAAAGCTGATAAGCATTGCTTGTCCACCGGCCGAGGGCTTGAATTTGGTGATCAGGAATGCCATTCCTAGCTGCAACAGTTGCAGCACCTATGCGGAAACTGTGGCTGGAGAAATTCCCGGTTATGCCAGCAGAGGCCATGATCTGCCTAAGCCAGTTGGCGAGTAGTGGGCGAGAGAGCGGATGACCGTCGTGAAGAAGAAACAAAGGGCCTGAAGAATTACCCCTAAGTGAAAGATAAGCCATCATCGCATGAATGGCACACAGTGGATAGCTGCCCAAGCCAATATGAATGTCGGATCCCTTGCGAAAGGGGTCAGTCTTTGAAGCCTTGATTTTCACATGCATACAGGACGGTGATGAAATTGCATCCACAGCAATATCCTGGACAGTCAAGTGGATTACAGGAGAGAAGCTGACCAGATTGGGAACTGTAAACTCTGCCGCACGAAGGAAACCAAAATACCCCAGGGTGCAGGCAGCCCAAAACATGCAGTGATCTGCAAGGTGCAGGTCCAAGGACTTCCAAATTACCGACATGAGACTGTCCGTTATAGGAAGACGGTTAGAGGACGGGGAGCCCTGGGAGCGCTTAATCCCACGTATTACACGTTGTAAGCGAAGACAGTTCACCAGAGGATCTGCAAAACTCTGTTCAATATATAGTGTTCGGACACCGGAAAGATAAACCTTGATGGAGGAATGCTGAATAGATCTAGCCAGGAAGGTGGCAAACAGACACAGAGTCCACTCATCGGTAGGACAGGGGGACCCAGACGAATGAAGCTTGCCCAGCTGGTGACAGAAACTGGTGAACTTCTTCTGGCTGATGCATAAGATTTGCGAGTGGTAGAGGCAAGACCCTGTGTCAAAAACGAGAAGCACTGAAGCTCTAGGGATGAGTGGTAAGTCTGTCAGAAGCTGTGGAGGGATCGGGGTCGGGAGGGTCTGAGCATCTGGGGCCAACTTGTGAAATTCCTGCCAATGAAAACGAGAGAGAGCATCAGCGAGTTGGTTGTTAACGCCTGGAATATGTTGAGCTGAAAAGGAAAAGCTATGTTGAGCTGCGGAAAACAGCAGGTTGCGCAACAATCGCATGAGGCATGGGATCTTTGAAGTCCTAGAGTTCAGCATGTGGACCACGGCATCATTGTCAGAACGGAATAAGACATGCCTCTTGCACCATTGGGGCCCCAAACATGCACTGCAATAACCACTGGAAAAAGCTCCTTGTAGGCGATGGATTGATGCTGTTGAGAACTGGCCCACGAGCCAGCAAACCAATAGCCCTTGTAGAAGGCCCCAAAACCAAGTGAACCGGCAGCATCGGAAGCGACAGGCGACAGTCCAGGTACAACCAAAAACTGACTCCATGCCACTGATCCAGGAAATGGTGCCACCAGAGGAGGTCCAATTGAAACTCTTTGTTCAGCCTAATGGGATGATCCCTCCTCTGAAAGCAACATAAAAGGTTGATCATGCGACGCAAGAACGTTCTGCCAGGCCAAACAACTTTTGCGGCATGATGTAAGTGGCCAATCAAGGATTCGAGCTCTCGCTTGTTGCACCATTTGCGATGCAGCCAAGAACTAATCAATTCTTTTAAGGCATGCAATTTGTCTGCTGGGAGCCGTGCCACTTGGGCAAGAGAATCCAGCTCAATGCCCAATACAGTTAAAAGCGGAGAAGGTCCCACACACTTGCCGGGGTGAAGAGGTAAGCCCAACAGCTCACAAACCACTAATGCAGTAGTTAAGTTCTGTGCACATTGAGTGGAGTTAGGGGGACCAGCAGTGATGAAGTCATCTAAATAATGTAGTAAATCAGACACATTGTGAGAATTGACCAGGATCCATTCCACTAACTCCGCGACTGCATTGAAGATATATGGGGCTGAGCGAAGGCCAAAGGGAAGAGCCAGATCCACGTAATACTGGCCACGCCATTTCATACCCAGAAGGTAGCGATCGGATGGGTGAACCGCAATATTATGATAGGCGGCTTCCACATCAAATTTGGCCATGAGCGCTCCTTTACCAAATCGTGAAACCATGCAAATAATTTGGTCAACTGTGATATAATGCAATGTGAATTCATCTGGATTGATCCCGTCATTTACACTAGCACACCCTGGAGAAGACAGGTCCACGATTAGATGCCACTTCCCTGGTTGACCCTTTTTAGGGATAACCCCAAAACTGCTAACATGCAGGAAGGGAAATGGGGGTGCACTGAAGGGGCCAGCAACCCTGCCCAAGGACACCTCATTAGCCAAATACTCATCCATGACGGCTGAGTGCTCATACGCTGCAGATTTGTTACTTGTGGCAGACTTGAGTTTTTGGGAGTGCCTGAAACCCAGATTGAAACCGTGGCGAAGCCCATCCAAAACAAATGTAACAAACTGTTGATTTGGGTGGTCCCTCAATTCCCAGGTAAACTGATCCACCTGCAGCGGCTGACCACAGAAACCGGGGGCAGCAGAGCTAGAAGGTAGAGAAAAACCACACTTAAGGTTGATAAACCAATAAAAACAACACGCCCACCCTGCGCCCCCAATAGAGCCAGGATATTACAAGGGGAAAAAACAAGAAAAACAGTAGCAGATCTAACAGCAAACATGCATGAAGCTTTAATGTACTGAAATATTAAAGCAAACAATGTCCTAACCTGAGCAACGGTAAGCTAGAGCTGAAACAACAAATAGTGCTGGAAAAGGCGTCGGTACTTGAACATTTGTCCGACCAAAGGTTTTGACTATAAATTGTTACGACATGCTCGGACCCGGTGTCAGAGCACAAGAAAGCCATATCTGTGGTCTGGAGAATCTTAGAATCGTTTACATATACGCAAAAAACATGAACAAAACGACTTAAAACTAAACGACCTTGAGTAGACTAAAAAACAGCTCACACGAGCCACACAACGAACAAAATGGCGGTGTATGAGAAATCGCCCCATAATGCAAAGCGAACAATGTTAACATCGTCATGTATGACAACGGGAAGTGTCTTGGTAGGAAATCCACGATAGAATAATTACATTGTCCGTTCCTAAAGGTCTGAAAGGACACAATTCCCGCTAAAGAGAAAATAAAGGCCCAGCACGTGAATATATAGCGAAGCAAAACTGAGCACCACAACTTAGCCAGAAAAGAATGGGAAACAAAATAACAGATAAAACTACAGATCGAACGATAGTACATAGTTCGCGAAACGAGATTCAGGGTCGTTTTGACTTGGTGTTGGAACGCGACAACAAGGGTGAAGATGACCTCCGTTTGTAGATGTCCCTGGACTGGGAAGAACGCGGGCCAGGACAGGCTGAAGCACGATGAGACCCGGAGCAGCTGGAACATCGATGGGCAAACCGACAAGAACCGTACTGTGCAGCGCAGAGTCCCCTGTTCCAGGATCGGCATACAATTCGCGAGCTGCTAACGCCAGCTGGCTCTAAGGAATTGGACGGACCGTCACTACGCCCCCGGCCAACGCACCCGCCGTATGGAAGTTGAACAGTTGGACATCGATATTAGACCAGTCGACCAAAACCTGTCGCCGCTGCGTGTTTGCAAAAGGCCCGATCGTAGGATAGCCATACACGGGTGTGGAACTGGCGGTACGTTCGGAGAATTAGCAACTGGTATTGACACAAGTCCTTCGACCGCTGTGGGAAGTACGATGTCAACACCAGAGAAAAGCATGAGAACGCTTCCATCCATGTAGCAATGTCCTCGATGCGATGCCTCACTTTCTGGGAGCCGAGGTTAGCACAAGGCGACCATCAAACAGCAGTTGTGGCTCGGGCTCCGTGAGCACGATGTTGGATGACAGCAACTCGTTGAGCTCCACAAATTTTCCCGCCACTATCTGAGAAACCAACTTTGCCGGGATTGGTGAAAAGCCAGGGCCTACCACGAACGGTTGGTGAAGGATCGGTGCTGGCAAAACTGAAGTGGAGGGTGGAACTGCCGGGAGGCCCGCTGAGAACGCAAATCCCATAACGCTCGCGCCGGACGCGGCGAGCGAAGGAGTTGGGGGTGCAAAGGTCGACATAAATGATGGAAAAACAACTGGCCTACCTTGAGAAGAGCGGCCGGAGCCGTTGGCCAGTGTGAGGGTAACCCGCCTGCTCCGGAGGCTAACAAAGCCGCTGCTTGGGAACCTAACGTGCCCCCAAACGTGGATGGCAACGGTGGAATGTCCATGGCGACATTCGTGGCAGGCACCGAAGATGGAACCGGTATGGCTGTATCCGCGTGAAAAGCATGAGCTTGCTCGGCAGCCAGTGGCGTCCCTGACGGCCTGGGCGATGGCCGTCATGTACATCGGCGGCAACTGAGCCAGGGTATTGAGCAGTGGAGTCGTAGCACTCAAACTGGTATCGCCCGAGCTTCCAGGAACGCTGGTGTGTTGCATCACAGGAATGTCGCCAGGCGGAGAAACCAGGATAGCGTCAAAAGCGGCATCTTGGCTGTTTCTTGTACTGCGCATATTGCGAGCCTCCATATTGAAGCACAGAATGTAGCAAATTAAAGTTGGGCACGATATATATATATTACCATCGTTAAGGAAATTACATTTTAGGCCTACACAGGGGGCGTAGCGTGCGATTTTGAAGATGTATGCAGAAAGAGACTATTTTGAGCGCCAAAGGCACTCACCTCTGGGGGCATCCCCCCCAGAAAATTTTGACATTAAGGGTCTCGGAAATGCCATTTCCTGCGTTTTCTGCGGGGCATTTTCAATAAATAAATATGTAGTAAAACGCTGTCAATAGTTAGTTTTTTCGGTAATGCTAAAGTATTACAAAAAAGCAAAATGGTGATGCCATTGTTGACATTTACAATGTTGTCATGCAGCCCACAAGCAAAGGGCGATACGTCTAAATACCATACCAAGCTTTAAATTAAAAGGAGTATTAAAATTTGCAGACACAGTTTTGTAGAAGAGATGTATGTCATCATTCTGGCCAAATTTCAGCCAAATTGGCTGAATGGCTGCCGACTTGGAGTTCAAAATGTACGCGTTGCTCGCAAAATTTTCCTTCCAAGATAAAAGGAAAATACATTTTTTGCGGCATCTTACCTGGAATGAGATTATGACACCTAAACGTCTATTCTGATCGATACCATAGAGGGATCAACTTTCTCTAACAATAGGACTTTGACAGGTAACATGTAACAGGAACAAACTTTCGCATAATTTAAAACACACTCACGATAGCCAGGCAATAGTGAGCGCCTCAAATCAGATAAAACCGACGAGATCACAAAACGACTGTGTTGGAAGAAATGAGATTAGCTGGGTAAGAAGTTCTTCTATCTTCCACAGTTATTTTTACAGGCACAGTATGCGAATATTCGAGTAAATAAATGCATGCGGCTCGCATGCTAGCGACTTGTCCGCTGTTAATTTTGTTTTTTTTGTGCGCAGAATCAATTCAACCTAAAATTAACTTTACATAGTATTTGTACAGGGCGACTTCGTTTTTACTTTAATGGATTTGATGGAAGTCACTTTGCCTTGAATCTGGAAGTGGTAGGATAAACCTTTGACGCTCGCTATGAAATCGCTATAAAATCGGCCGCGCAGACAAAGACTCTATGTAATTGGATAATTGAAGATATGATTGAAATGTCAACAGCTAATTTCAGAAAAATAATGAAGGAAATTTTTCGTGTTCAATAATTTTCCACAGAAATAGCATTTTGAGGTAGAATTTTTTGGAAATAAAAGCTCTTTGCGAGATCTATCTACCCGAATTTCAAAAAATCGAAAATTTCACAAAATGGTAATTTTTGGGGTGGCTGATACCTTAACACCTCGCATTAACGTATCCTGTCTCAACATGCACTGCTGAACGTAGCTTTAGTATTATGAAGAGACTGAAAACTCTCTTTGAAGTACCATGAGTGACGAGAGATTGAGCTCCCTTGCAATTCTGCACATCTGTAGGCACGAGGACGTTGGCAATGATGGTGTAAAAACAGAGTTTGCCCGTCTGAAGGGTTGACATTCACAATTCACAGTGTTTCTTTCAATAATAATGAGATAATGGAAAATCAGATTGAACATAAAGTCATATCACTATAATACAAAAAAATATATCATATCAGCCAATTTAATGATAAAAAATTACTTCAGGCAATATAAATATATTTTTCTCAGATTTCAGCTGTAAGTCCATGCGTATGTGCATATATGGTAGCTAAGCCTACGCCTGCATTCAGTCAGTGTGCATGAATTGCATACCTGTATGTACATAGAACAGCGTAAGTTATAACAATGTAACTAAACAATCAATGTAGTTCAAAGAAGCACTACTCAACATGTTATAAACTGGGAACGCAATACTGACTAACATTAATAAACATAGCCATAGCCTTGATTCATCCTTGAAGAAGGACACAATTTATCTCTGAATTTAACAGAACCTTCGACGGCTTTTAACTGCACTCTCCCCGTACATGTACAAGGGTCTTGATGTCATCAATGATTTTTCCCAAATGGACACTTGCTTCTATTTACTTCCTGTACTGATGAGAACAATAAATGCATTGCTGTTCATTACCACAGAAGCAGGATGTTCCATTTGTAACACTCAGTGGAATATATTTTTGCTTGTAAGCATAAATAGCCCTTTTCCCTGAGCCAGATCAGCTTCACAAACTCATGGCGAAATATTTGGGCCCACCTCCCATGAACTTTGGTATTATGGCTATATCGACCAATCGACCAATTGGCCTCCCTTCCCTCCATGGAGACAACATTTAGGCCAAGCTTATACTTCTCAAAAACATCCTGTGCATGGGCTGGTATTATTTGACCAAAGGTCCAGGTGGTGCGTGTTACAGTGCTAAATAAACACTTAGCCCGAAATAAGTTTGAGCAAGAATTCTTAAGTGCCACTAAATCTTGCGAGTTAACATTAACAATTCTACAAAAAGTGAAACACTCTGTCTCATTTGAATCTCAATGTAAGTAAAGACATTGAGATGAAATACCTGATGAACTGAGTCTAAATGCTGCTTCAAAGCATCAATAAGATGCATGAAATTCTTCAAAAACAATCTGGAATCCTGACTCGTAAATCTATACTGGATATCTTTACCAGACCCACTGGTTTCATTAAACCAGCATTTGACTCTTTTTGCAAGCCTTCCCAAACCCCTTTTTTCAAGGCTGTTTACAAGTTTGCTGAATGGGGAAGCTACAGGAACAGAATCAAACTTTGTCACCGTTGTTCGAAGGCCTGATTTCCCAATACTGTCATAAAGAATTTCCTTGAAATGTTGTTGACAGGCATTGTTTTTTGGATGAAGTGGTTCAACATGAACCCTGTCAACAAAACTACCAATCAGGGGCACAAATTCCTGTCTACGTTTCTGGGAGGCAATGAAATCTGTTACTTTTTGTCTCTTGCCTTTTGCATTGATTTTCTGCTTTTCAACTGTTTCTTTAACTTTTGCAACCTCTTTTGCAACTTTTAACCTACAGCTATAGGGCCATGGTTGCCACTTGTGCTTCCCAGATCCAAATGTCTCCTTTGGATCATCATAGTCATCAGTGCTTACTTTTCCAAAAGTGGAAAAAACTTTGCACATACAGGCAACTCGCCAGCTAAAAAAGCCAGCATTTTAAAGTCATTTGTAAATTCAGAAAATTTGAACTTAATTTCCCTACCATCAATACTGTTGGTCTGTTTCTCCATAGCTGAAATTTCCTTAAAAAGAGAAGACACATAGTGCCTTACGACAACCAAATTCTCAGAGTAATTTGCACCAAATATCAAGACGTTTTCACTGCTACTCAAAACATGTTTTCCTCTATTCAGGAAGCTAACTAACCATGCACACGCCATGTCATCTTTCCCGAAAGGGGCCCCATCCCCTCCTAACACTACTTGGAAAGTGTTGAATTCACTGAACCAAAGTAATTTTTCACCTGTCTGCTGTTGTAATTCTGGGTAAAATAAACCCAGCATTGGGAGAAACTGTGTAAGGGGCCGAAAACGACCACTGATTTTTTCGCCATTTTCCTGATGTCTACTAGTTTGCCAATGTCAATATAATTTACTTGAGTAGTCAACTTATTGTATGGCAAAAGGCAAGAGACTTTGCAACCCACAACTTTAAGTCGCTCTTGTTTAGAACCCTTTTGACTACTTTTCTTCATAGAAAGAGCTTTGTATATTGCTCTGTACTTTCTCTTTCCCATTACACCCTTAGAAAAATAAGTAGTAATGCTGTGTAACATATTTTCTAGTGAACCTTCGAAAGTTTTCAACTCCTCGTTGTAAATTTCAGGGAAAACCTGGATAACTAATTTCCATTTCCTTGAAACTACACCTGTTAATTTCTTTTTTGAAAACTTAGTTTCTAGAGTGTCAACCAGGGGGGGCAGGCAGCGCCCTTTGATCTTGCCGCTTTTCCGCTATACATGATCGCACAAGTAAAGAAATCTGTCAATCATTCGAGAAACGTACCTCTACGGGAGTTTGCTGTGGCATTTTGATCCATGGTGTCCCACAATGACCAAAGTTCAGTTAAACAGCGACCGAATCGTTCCCATAGATGTTTTAGCGTGGAATCGCCAAAATATTTCTGAACGAACACAAACGCACGTCATGTCCGCCATCGTCCGCCATGTTTATTTTAAACAAACCAGTACTTAGTCTTGCTCGGCCAAATTTCTTAAATGTGCAATCATGTATACTAGGTCCCAGGCCTCACTGCTAGCCCCCCCTGGTGTCAACCAAACCAGTGGATGAATTTTGAGCAACATTTCAAATGTTTCTGCTCGTCTCTTTGCAAGAGTTCTCTTCCTTATGCTGATGTTCCCCTCTTGGTCGCAAGTTGCCTGCCAGTTGGTGCTGATTGTTGGTGGACTAACTGACTGACTAAACTGGCTATCTGACTGGCACATCCTGATATCTTCAGTTACTTTAGCCACATGATAACAGAAAAGTTAATCAGTGACTATACATTTACATTTATATTTTATTTTTCAAATGCACTGATGTATAAGAAATCCCTCCTTCATGAATGTACAGCAATCATGAAATAAATTATATCCTATGTCAACAAATACATTGGACCTTGTACAGCAATATCCATTATCAACCTGGCCATCCATAGCCAAAAGAAATAGCAAATAATTTTAGTTCACTAATACCGTTATTTTGTATAAAACCGGGCCATTTTAATTTTGGCTTTCATTTATAAAATGCATATTTTACTTGTCAATTTAAAATGTTACTAGAAATAAAAGTTTAATGAAAATTAGCGAAATAAGATTACGACATTTCGAAGCCATCATGACTCCATTATCAATTAAAAAATGACAGTTATAGTTTTCGAGTTTAAATACAAAGAAAGGTGACAGTATATTAGAATATATAAATGTGTATATATTAAGTGTATCACAAAATGTTCTCTTATCAAAATAAAAGTTTGTAATTATATATCACAACAAACTTGTTTTCACTAGGTTTCTTTAGATCTAGCTATCTTTTAACAATCTCTCAGTTTTTCAAATAGAGTTTGATAACTTTGCTTCAAGTCTCTGACGTTTTTGCCATCAAAGAATCCAAACTTTTCTTGAAGGTCTGAATTGATTTGTGAGCAACTACTATCTCCTCGTGAGCTTGTTTCCTCGCTTTCATCATTCCTCCCACATGAAACCACGAATAGACTTTCATCTTCACCTGAGGCATATTGCCTATTAAACTGGTGAAGAAAAAACGTGGCAAACACTTTCATTTGGGCTAAATTAAAAAAACAACAACATAGGATTATTCTCTGATACCTACCTTCAAACATCTGCTCGCCTACAAAACCTCAAAGCGTCTTGGTGTAGAGCCTTTTGAAGACGAAAAACCGAAAAATATACAGTTCTACACTGCAAATATGGAGTCACTCATTAACAATCGTACCATACCACAAAATTTTCATGAGCCAAGGCAAGCTTGGTGTCATTTTAAAGTTTAGATACTCACCTATTCAATGGCGAAACACTCGGCTCCACAGAAGCAAAGAATATTATGGTATATTTGAATAATTAGTGTGCATTTCAATACAAAAAGTGGCCCTCACAGGGACCCCAATGGCAACTCAAAATCGACACCATTTTTTCGACGAGACCGCTGCACCATTTGGCGCAC
Source organism: Desmophyllum pertusum (assembly GCA_029204205.1). Lineage (NCBI taxonomy): Eukaryota > Metazoa > Cnidaria > Anthozoa > Scleractinia > Caryophylliidae > Desmophyllum > Desmophyllum pertusum. The sequence goes on along the minus strand of MU827306.1, from coordinate 1,814,489 downwards.
CCGGTGCCCACCGTGTAGAGTCTCAGCAGAGTCTCAGCACCTGTTTACCTTGGCGGTCTTGCATGCCATTGTTGACCCCACTCTTCGACTGCATCATCCTCTGAATCCTCTGAATCCTCTGAAGTGTTGGGAGACCTGGCTCCAGTGACTGCAGGTGCTTGAAGAGCCTCACCAGTACTAGGAGAAACAATTACTGCACCACCTGTTACTACAACACTATTGGTGCTTGTAGCAGTGCTTGCCGCTGTTGCAGAGTGGTCAGGGTAATGGTTACCGTACAAACAGCAGCCCCAGACATGTTGCTCCTAGCAGTGCCTGCTGCTGTTGCTGTGACTACAGGAGTGGTCAGGGTAGTGCTTACCAAACTGACAGCTGCAGACACATTGCTTATAGCAGTGATTGCTGCTGTTGCTGTGACTACAGGAGTGTTCAGGGTAGTGCTTACCATACTGACAGCCACTGACACATTGCTTATAGCAGTGATTGCTGCCGTTGCTGTTGCTGTGGACACAGGGAAGCCAGAGCTGGGGATGCTCTGTTATTTGTGTCACTTGAACCAGTTTGATTACTCCTTCCATTTCTGCTCCTAGCTGATGTTGCACCAGTGACAATGTGTGTTGGAGTTGTTGGGGTCAAGGATGAACTGATACCTTAGGTGGATACCTTACCCTTCACAACAGACTGTGCTGTCCACTCCCAGATCCCACACCAGTGACAGCTGCAGTACCAGTTGCATTGGTGCATGTCAATGATGAACTGGTAGGTGGATCTACTGGAACTATGCTCCCAGATCCCACACCGGTGCCTAAGCCAGTGCCAGTTGCATCGATGCGTGTCTTGGATGAACTATTACTAGGTGGATTCTGGTCCCTCTCATTGAAACGTCTGCCATGTCCACTCCCAGATTGAGTTCCAGTAAGAGTGTTGGTTGCATTAGTATGAGCGGAGGGTCTGGATGGTGAAGCTATTGCCCTGGCAAGTCTAGCACTGAATCCAGCACCCATTGCAGATCTCCTTATTGTGGCGCTGGTTGACACAGCTGATACTTATTAGGTATTATGTGGTCTGCCACTCAATGACCCTTGATCTCTAGCACCAGCCAGATCCAGTAGCAAGCACAGCACCACTAGTGGCATTACTCGATACCTGTGCTTAAACTATTTAACCCCCCCCCCCAAAAAAAAAAAAAATTAAAAAAATTAAAAATAAATCAAGAAGAGCAATCTACTTTCAGACAGCTATTAATAGGTTAACCACAAAGTTCCCTGAACAGGATTAGATTCCAGTCCATCATGGGCAACCCCAAAACATTTTTGCCAGGTTACCCTGACAATTTGCCATGCTGCAAGAGTAAATAATAATTAAAGGTCTCTTGTCCAAGAACACAACACAGTGGCCTCTGGCCACCACTCGGTACATTCGGTACAGTCTGATATTTATCCAATGCTTCTCACATTTGAGTGACCATACATGTACATGCATTCTGTTCTAGATTGGTCTTTAAAAATCTGTGAATGGATACACAATAATAGATTGCAAAATATAAAACTGAGAAACACAGGGTTGTGAAATGTTACAAGTGTGATGCAACAACAAGACCCCCAAAAAGTGAATTACCTTGAGGGAGATATGTTTGCCTATACCAAAAGCCAGGGTCTGGTCTCCTTCCTCTAAAACAAGAAAATATTGCTCAGGCTACTTAAGGCATGGTTTTAAGGCATCAGAAGACCCCCAGCAGAGAAATGAAACATCCTGTTTATTTGTCGACATAACATCGCCCAGAATGCTATTGTCTTTCGCGACATCAACGGTTGGATGCGTAAAGTAAATCCCAAGGTGCGATAAAGTTGACAATAGCGCTCTAATGAAAGGCGGGCCGCGCTCTTTACAAAGCGTTTTGTCAACAAGTGTGCAACAAAATTTTTATTTGAGTCGAATGGCTAACGCTCGAAACGTCAGCTTTTCCAAATCGGCGCCACGGTGTCTGACATAATTTGAACAGGTGGTTTTAAAACCGTTGCTCAAAGAGCGAGCAAGTGCGCGAGCGAGCGCGATGCGCGGGTCGCCCACTGGTACTTTAAACTTTCGCTATTTTAGGCCCGGTTCAAACGTTAGTTGCGCTATCGTCGTGTCAAACTCAAGTGATTATTTAAGTTCGACATTAGCGCAACGTTTAAATCCGAAGTCGCGCTGATGTTGAACTTTATAGGAACGTTAGCGCGACTGTAGCTCTACGTTTGTTTGCGGAGGCAGAGCTTGGAATACATTAGTATTCTCGCGGGAGATTCAAAGCAGGTCCGTTCTATTGTTATGCGAGTTTTGAGCGGAGGGAAAGCTAGAACGTCAGTAAAAAACGTTCGAAAGTTGGATTTTGTGACCACTTTGAACCATCATTTTCCTTTGAAACTTGGCAGAAAGCTTCCTTGAATAATAAACATTCAAAGCCATATGCAAACTTTTAGAGCAAGCACTTTGGCGGAGAAAAATTCAGCCTCGAAATAGTTTCCCATACTGAAAAAACCTTGAAATAGACCAAATTCAAGCAAAATTTGCGACCGGTTTCTACCTTTGGCAAAAGCTCAGAAAAGGACTCATTATTTCAATCGATGTCTCATCTGCAAAAGCCATATGCAAACTATTTCAAAACTTTAGTAGACCACTCTTGAACTCGAAAAACGGACGCGCTGTTGACCGCTTTCAGGCCATTTTCTCTATTGTCTGACCGTCTCGCATCCTGATTGACTTTGAATTTTCGCGCGGACCATACAAAAGTCCCGGATATGTTGCGGCATTCTGGGCGATGACTAGTTTCGTGAAACCGTAATTTTAATCTGACCTTTATTTCACTAGTTTAGTCGGATGAAAATGCTTTTTGGTGTCACGTGACATTCCTTTGTCTGTGACGTCACAAAATACGTTTTGTGAAATGGGGAAAGGTTATGGGGCAAACTTTGCTAAACAAATGTTGTTAAACTGTGCAACAAAATAAGGAAATTGTGTATCTGCCTTGTATACTGGTACTTTTCATTTATATTAGAAGTTATTGAATCATTTATCATGTCACGTGACCTGTTTCTTTTAACTACCCAACTCCTATTTAACATGGACATGCATACAAGGCTATTTCATGAAGATATTCTCAAATGTAATATAATAATAGAAATGATTAAATAAAGTTTACTTTCTGTACTCCATTTTAGTCTGAAGATTTTAACCGTTTAACAATCATTCTGAGTCACGTGACCTAAATTTAAAAAGCGAAAGTTGTTCATATTGTTAAGGATACTGATAAGATTGTTTCCGTACAAATTTCGGAAAGATTGAACAACAACTTCCCTTTGAAATCAAAATATATAATATTAACAGGCAAACCATGCCTTAAGTGGCTACAGTGTCAGTTTTGAGCAAATACAGTACACCGGGACAGTGTCCCTTTAAGCCAGGTTTTGTCATAAGCATCTCCTCCTTTCCCTTCAAGAAGAATAAAATTGAAATGCTTGAAATACAGTCAAATCTCCCATAAGCGGACACCCTTGAGACCAGAAAAAGTGTCCTCTTATGAGAGGTGTCCGCTTATGGGAGGTTAAAAATGTAGTGTCTGTATGTAGCTGGGAACATGACCAAGTATCCGCTTACGAGAGGTGTCTGCTTACAGGAGGTGTCCGTTAGTGGAAGTTTGACTGTACACTATAACCACGCAATACGACCTTATGACATTTCTACCATTGTTTGAGTGAAAAAAGTTATCGCAGCAACAAGGAAATGGTCAGTTGTTAGCCACACTCTTTGCTAAATTTGAAATTTACATATTTCGTCAAAATGAATTATACTTACATCAATCAGGAAAACTTGGTAATCCCCCCATGAGGGAGGACCAACACTTTTCATCTGTAAGGTCGACTTTGGGCCAATAGGCCCACACCCCTTTAGTTTTGCAGATGTGTGGACCCATTGTCCGGCGCTGTTGGACGCATCCCATAGTTTGGAATAGTCTACGGCAAAGGATTCTCTGTTCTGAAAGAAAACGGAGTCTTAAATAATGTACAATTATATTTAATTTTCTTGTGAGTACCTACAAAAGAGCAAGAATTTCATATTTTCAATGTTCCCTATTTTCATCAGTCAAACCCAGAGTGTTATTTATTTATTTATTTATTTTTTGGGGGGGGGGGGGGGGTGGTGAGGAGGGTGGCTTTAGTCTCTGTTATCCCTGTGTCTGTATCAAAATTAATATTGTCAATACATGTACAACCTTTTAGTTTGTGAAGTGTGGTCTGGGTCACAGATCCACTTAGCGAGAAAATAATACCTTCACTATACATGTAATTAATATCAAGTGTATTCTTACCATGCCGGTCGTAATTTTGAATAAGACAGCATTCCTGTATCTGCATTGTCTGCATCAAGTTGACGCTGCCTCCAACAAACATAGAATGTATAAAGTGGCATCCTATTATAGTGATACAAAAATAAACAATAATTTTTCAAAAAATATAACCAGGCATTAACCCTTGCGAAATAAATAGCTTTAGGAATTCCTAGGATTATCCCAGGAATTTCCTCGGAATTAGAGGTGTGAATTCTCGTGTTAATTCGGACTTGGAATTCCAAGTCTCAAAAATTCTGGTTCTGAATTCCCCAAAATTCCAAGCATGAATAAAACCAGACCTGGAATTCGGAATTCCAAGTCACATAATGGAGTTTATGATCATAAATATTCCTTGGAATTCCAAGGGAGTCCAAGACATGCAAATTAGGATATAGGACTGCATGCATGTAATTTTGCATGTAAAATCATATCACAGTTATGTAGTTTTACCTAATGTATGGCAATTTATCCATGCAGCCTTTTAATTAAAATGACTTTGTTTTATCTTGGAAATCACAGCAATAATAAAGAGCCATTACATGTGTTTTAATGTATATGAAAATATTTTAATCACTAAAAAGCAGTTTTACATTGAAGCAAACTTTAACAAAGAACAAACCAATAAAGATTATCATGTTAGCCTATGAATAGGCTCCGCGGTGGGGAACGGGTGAAAAGAAAACCGCGTGAAAGCAAGCCACGCGAAGCCTAGGAGAGAGAGAAAGGGGCGACGGAGCCTGTATACATTCCTTTGAAGCTGTCATTCCATGCACCAGATTCTGGTGCAAGCTCCGATTGGTCTGATCACTAATTGTTGACAAGTTTGATTGATATCCCGATTTCGCCGACGTGACCCTACACGGCGGGTCATGAAATCGTATTGGCAGTGAAATGGCAAACTACTCAGGCTGATCGCATCTCAAAATCGTAATGCTGTTGATTTCAATCATGAAGGAAGTGGAACAGATCGACATTGACATTACTTAAAGCATTTGACATCATTTTAGGTGAAGAAGAATCGGAGAAAGAAATTAGCCCTCGCGTGGCGTGAAATCTGTTGCAGAAATTGGGTATGGTTTTTTAACCGTTTTGGTCACCCCCTACCCCTGGGACAAGACTACTTGCAAAATTCCCCAACCCCGGGCCGCAAGGTCTGACTTTGCCTGGGGGTTGCCCGGTTGGGGGGATGGTAACAGTAGGAATTAAACCATACATAAACCATACATAAACAACACACAAAACATTTTGGGTAATCCAGGAGAAACTTTTTGGCGATCTCCCCATTTCCTTGTCTAGAGCCATCACTGAAGATGATTTTGTGGGATCTTTACAGCACTTCAACTTACTACTTTGTTCAGACTATACAATATGTAGGTGATGGCGTTTCACAAGTACTCTTCAGAAAAAAATGTACACAGGTGACTTGTTAATTTTGCCTAATTAACAAGCATTTTTCCCCTATATAAGCTTAAGCTTAAATTAATTTCCACTCACAAAGTCATGTCAAAATGAAACACAAACCTTGCAAGATGGGCTTTTGTTCTTTTTGTATTGTTTCTGCTCACTGAAAAACGTCTTAATATGATTTGCAATGCCTCCTCGTTGAAATTAATTTCTGGTATGGCACATTCCGGGGCAATTTCGGCAGAAAATTCTTTCAACTCTGTCTTTGTATCCGGGCTGTTGAATTTTGGGCAGCTGTTCCCCCATCTGCTTGTTGCCAGAATTCCAATCTTCTTTCTCCTGTAAAGAATAGCAAAGAAAATGTAAATTTGAATGGAAAACCTCAACTTGTTTATTGTCTGTCATCGTACACGAAGTCAAATGCACAATATATCATAATCAATATTAATCACATAGCATACTTGGATAAATAAAGTTGTTTCATTTCCGGGGTAAAGATTGACAATTCCGCCATGGTTGGTTTGGAGGGCGCTGGAGAATACGGACGTGAACGCCCACCACGTGCTGCTTTTCCGTATGTGAAGCCAAGTTTTCCAAATATAGGAGCGTCTGCATCTCTCTCTGCTAAATCAGCTATCAACTCGGGTGAATTGATTTCCTCTTCTGTAAAGGAGCGACAGAAGAAAAATAAGGGTAAGCTCAAGACTTTATAACTTAAATATCATATGAAAGAAGAAGAAGAGTATGAAAGTGATTGTCATGTAACATTCTGTCATGTCGTACGAAAATGGGAAGCATTCAAAGTACTGTATTGCCAGAAAGTCAGTTACTTTACAGAACAAAAAATTTCCATGGCCTTATTTTTTATTATTTTCATGTCTAACGAACCCACACTGCTCACTTACCAATTCTCTCATGCCATTACCTCCCTCATCTTCCTTTGGTAAGTCAATTGATCTCTGGTAGGTAAGTATGACAAGGATGATTAAAGTTATTGTTGGCAGAGAAATATGTTTTATAATGTGCAGGCAAGATTGAAAAAAAGTGGAAATTTTACTACACCTGTTCTGCATTTGTCTCTCGCTCAACATACGTTTCCTTCCATCGTTCGATCTCTGATCGAAGTTCCTTTATTTCCTATTGGATTTAAGAGGAAAGCCAATCAGGCTGTTCGCCACATTTTACAGCAAACCATGAAACGGGCCGGCATTATAGGCTTGTCAGTGTTTCCAGCGCAAAATGTACGCGTCTATACATCACATTTGACCATTTTGGGAAAGTTTAATGTTTCGCTACGTTGTAATTTTTAACATGCTGGGTGATCTGTTTGGTGTTGTAACGAAACGTGAATACTGAAGTAATAGATTTCTTGTTGGAGTTGAGGGAGGATGTTGGTATTGATTATGGTGTCCTAATGTGATTATTTGAAATGACAAGAGGGTATACTGGAAAAACCACGCTGTCCTACTAACGCAAGAACAAATAAGAGTGAACATTACTTGAAAGGAAATTCACCTCCTATAATGACTTACCTCCCTCAATGACATGCTATGTTCCCCTTCTAATTGAACGCGCTCCTCCAACTTTGATTTAAGTATTTGATTTTCTATTAAAGTCTAAGCCGCAAAAACAACAAATTAGTTTCTTACCAAACGTTGCATTAACAACAACCGACACTTACAAAGTGTGGATAATCTTACTTTTTTCATGTCAGCTCGAAGCATTGAAGTCGTGGCTTTCTCGTCGTCCAATGCCTTTTTTAACATTTGTACTTTCTCTGCCATTTGGGATTCACTTTGCGAGTGCTGTTGAAGTAATTGACATTGTTAACTATCACCAAAATATATCAAGTATCTTACTGAAGGCTTCCTTGTCAAGGTAAGTCTGTATTTCCCTGTAAACCTAAAATATCTTACCAATTTGTTCGTATTCGTTTCAGCAAGGCAAAAAAACAATTTTATGTACAAGGCATGTGACTCAAGGGTTTCAAACTTTTTTACGGCATGTAAATAGCTTTTTACTTGAAAAGAAGTACTCTAAATAAATCTTCTGAAACTCTTTTTTAAGCCTTTATTGTGAAGTTTGCTCTATTTCATCAGAAAACACCTAAGCTAGGAACATATTATTTCAAATCGAAAACCACTCTTCTCATGTGGCTTGACCTTGAAAATCGCTCGCCGTCAAATTCGTTAGTTGCGTCACGCAACGCAATGTTTCACAAACATTCTCCTGGCGACAATAAATTTTAGAGAAACTTTAAACTTAAACAGTTTACTACTACCAATGAGGCTTCTCCCCTTTACCACTGAAACCACTGAAGGAAACGTCTAACATGTGAGGTTTATTTGGTCCGGACTGCGAAACGTTTTACGGCGTGTAAATGGCTGTGAATGTTAAATTAAGCACCTAAAATCATTTTCCATAAACTCCTTTTAAAGCCTTTGTTGTCAAATTTCCTCTATTTCCCAGTAAATCGTTTCATTTTAACAACAGCCACCCTTCTGTAGCTTTCTGTAGATTGAAGGAAAGACACACGGGCCGTCAAAGCTCGTCACGCAACACAATGAAACATTCTGTTGGCGACAATATAGCGGAAGACAGATTCAAGGGAAACTTTAACTTCCTCTCCGCGCTGAAGAGTACGCGTATGCTTTCTTGCTATATACTTTGATTTATAGGTAATCAAACTGGTTTACTATTTGAAATGTCCAAATTGGGCACTCAACTCATCAGGAAACTTATTTCATACATACAATGGCTTTATCAATCAATCAATCATGCATGCTTATGTTAATATACCCCAGCCATTGTAAAAATGAGAGCTTGTCATTTGTTCACACGCGAAACATTCCGCTTTTTAACTAATTCCGAAACAACACTTGGCAATCACGTGACGTCAGCGCGCCAAAATTGAAAACCGCGCTAAATCATAAACTTATAAACAACCGGCGGGAGTCCTTGAAGGCTCCAACATTCGTGGTCACTGCGAGGTATTCATTATGTCGCCTTCTAAAGCTGGGTCTTTTGTAGTGTATCTTCTTCTCGTGTTGAATTGTTGTGGACGTAATAATGTAGAGGGACAAACAAATTTTTCCTGGGAAAACGTGGCCGGGGACATGATGCTACCGCTCGTTGCGCCATTTGGCGCGATTGTTCTTAAATCTGGTTGTCTGTTCGGAGATGGATGGAAAGCTGATAACGACCAAGAAGACCAGGACGACAAGCATCGTCGCCCGCCGTTTCCATTTTTTAATTTGTGGGAAATTGACCGGTTGGTGGATTCTGTCCTGTCTCGTGTAGAAGACGAACTGTCACTTCACGCTGAAAACCTCTCTCCTTTTGCTCAAACAAAAGAGGTCATGGAAAACAACATAGTCCTGGCTAACGCTGAATTTCGTGGTCTTTTTGAAGCGAAGCAGGTCAGTGCAAATAATGGATGAACATGAACCAATAATCGATTGTAAATGTTACCAAGTTCAGACGTAAATCTGTTTTCATTATTATATTTAGGAAGAAGAAAATAAGGAAACTAGGACGTCTGTTTAATTGAGACTTAGAGGTGGAGCTGGAGGGCGGAATTGGCGTAAGACCTTGAAACACACTCAACAGGTCAGTGACCTTTAAGTGACTATTTTTAGCGACAACTTTTTTAGCGTTTTTATCGTGTAAAATCAATCTAGACTGCGACTGTCTCTTTCATTTTACACCTAATTTGCATAGTTAATACATTTCTACTCGTGCCAAGGACCAGAGGGGAAAATACCGACTGTTTACCATCTATAATTACTCCGTAGACGTACCCCTATTGACGTTTGTCGGAGGGCTCGTTTTTATTTTCAAAGCATATTTTGGAAGGGTTTGATTTGTCATTAGTAATTGGTGAGTAACCCCTCTCTATAAGGCGTACTTTGAAGTCCGTGAGTCCTGTTTGAAACGGTTGCCTCCAAAATAGATGCCTATATGCTTCTAGCCTTTTTTTTACCCATAATGGGTGGCATGATGAGAAGTGTATAGATTTAATGTGTTTAATTGTATGAGGAAAACGGCGTTATTTTAATATGATATTTCCTTCCTTGAAACAGGAAAATGCTGCAAGTGAAAGTGAAGAAGAAAGTTATTGTTCATGCGGTGGAGCATGTAACTGCCCCGTACCATCTGTTTTTGGAGATGAGAGCGACAGTGACAAAGAAGAGGAAGAAGACGAAATGGATTGGGAGGTAAGGACATTTCGTAGGTAAGAGTAAATTCTTCTGGTATTTAAACCGACAACTTCAATTTTTTAGAAATTGATAATGGGCAGATAGATATGACCCCTGTCAAGAAAGTTTGTTCGACAAATGTTTTAGCGTTTTTATGAAATCGTAATTACTCTAGACTGCGACTGTATAGTTCAGTACTACATTTCCACTCGTGCCAAGGACCAGAGGGGAAAATACCGACTGTTTGCCATCTATAATTACTCCGAAGACCCCTATTGACGTTGTCGGAGGGCTCGTCTTTTTTCAAAGCATATTTCGAAAGGGTTTGATTTGTTATTAGTAATTGGTGAGTAACCCCTCTCTATAAGGCGTACTTTGAAGTCCGTGAGTCCTGTTTGAAACGGGTGCCTCCAAAATAGAAGCCTAAATGCTTCTAGCCTTTTTTTACCCATAATGGGTGGCATGATGAGAAGTGTATAGATTTAATGTGTTTAATTGTACGAGGAAAACGGCATTATTGCCAACGAGGCAGCTGAGCCAAGAGGCTCAGCTGCCAAGGCGGCCATTCATAAATTTGTATAAGGGTGAAAATATCTCGATAGACCGTGAGTTTTGTTTTCCATATTTGGGTGTAAGTAATACCCCATATTTGGGTGTAAGTAATACCCCATATTTGGGAGTAAGTAATACCCCGTTGTTCATAAAACAGTGGCTTGTAATTGTACAGGTGAGTATTAAAGGTTAATATTTCTTCATTGAAAGGGCTTTTAGTCACCTTATTTCTCTTTGTAAATTGAATTGTAAGCAACAGGTGATCAAGGAACTGCTTGTTCGCTTCTCAATTCCGATCCAGTGTGTTCTTTCGTCGATTGACACGTTCTTAAGACTTTTAAAAGATCAAAAAAAACGAACAGAATACTTTGCCGTTACAAGCCAAAGCCAAAAATAGTTTAGCAGAGATTCATTTTCAGGGTTCATTCAGTGTTGTTATTATTATTCCTTCATCACCACACACGCTTGTTTTATATGTAAACATTCATTCGTCTTCAGTTCTGTCATACACAAAACTATTGGAAAGAAAAAGACTTCAGTTATTTATGAAGTTGCAATTCTTGGACTAAAATTGTCTACAGTTAAATTATCAAAATAGCTATGAAAACAAAAGGTAAATCTTAATTTTTTGGAATGAGTCATTACAAAATATAAACATCTGACAGTCTGGCCCCGTCACACAACGCTTCCTTGCTCCGATAATAATTTTAAAAATTCTTTCAACTTTTCATGCAACAAAAATGACAAACATTTTGAGCAAACGAAGACACATCTTTGATTTCTAAGCAACTTTAGGATGGGGTATTAATTTTGTTATCTTGTCATCAAATAAACTGGGGCTTTCATGTTGTCTGTAATATTTACAATGTAATGCTGGTCAGATTTAATAATTAAGAACGTATATGTTTCATGATCATATATATTTTAAAGCTTTCTATCAATTATTCACTCCTCTATGTCGTTGGCACTTTAGTGGTAACTATAACTAGTTTTAATATGATATTTCCTTCCTTGAAACAGGAAAATGCTGCAAGTGAAAGTGAAGAAGAAAGTTATTGTTCATGCGGTGGAGCATGTAACTGCCCCGTACCATCTGTTTTGGAGATGAGAGCGACAGTGACAAAGAAGAGGAAGAAGACCAAATGTATTGGGAGGTAAGGACATTTCGTAGGTAAGAGTAAATTCATCTGGTATTTAAACCAACAACTTCAATATTAAAAGGCTGCACTAAGAAATTGATAACGGGCAGATAGATATGACACTGTTCTTTGACTGTAGAAGATTTCAACGAACACAGTTTTAGCAAGAGTAATGGTCAATGCCGGAATTCTATGGTAGAAAAGAATGATACATCATCTGCAAACTATTGTCTTGAAACTGATTAGTCTTTTTTAAACTGCAGGAGCAAGACCTGGACCTCGAAAGAGAGTTTGAACGAACGCTGCAGCCACCATATAACACCTTCGACGAAGACCCACCGGGCAAGCACTACCTTTCTTAAAAAATTATTTTCAAGCAGTTACTTTTTTTCAAGGGTGATTCAGTTAACCGTTATTTTTTTAGCGAAGAATGAGCTGATCGTTATGGTTGGGGAAAATTTGTTAGTTTATAGGTGTTTATAGGTGTTTATAACTTTTCTTGGTAATTCCGCTGACCAGCGCATAATGCCTGGGAAATCACAAACACTAAACAACACTGCGGGCGCAATATTTGGTAGTTATTGGGGGTCGGTGGGTCGGGGTAGTAGCCCGATCGCACAGGAAAACAAAATGGCGGATTGCTTACGATTTTTCAGGACGGGTATTTCTCTGAATATTCTCGTCTTACACATTTAAAAGATAGATCTTTTAGGAGTTCCGATGCCAACAAACACATACATTCTGCAATTCTTTCGTTCCTCGGTTTGAGAAATGTTTCTTTCACGAATTTACATCATGTTTCTTTATACAAATTCATTGAAGCACCGGGAACAGGACGGTTTCCAGCAGGGAATATTTTAGGCAAACTACGCACATTGCCGCGTTCAACTGATCTTTGGTAAGTACGGTAAATGTTATTTCTAAGTTTGATTTATAACAAAAAATTAATTAAGCTTATTGTTTAACTGAACTAATCTTTTGATTCCAATTCCAATATAAAAAGTATTTAAACTTTTGTAATTTGGCATTCGAAGGTGTACAATTCGATCGATCGATCATCGATCGATAGGCTTTGAACCGAAAACAAATAAAATGTAATGTATTTGAATAAGCTTAAATATTTTGGCTGCACCTTTATGCTTGTTATTGTGTAGACCTTAAGTTTATTCATAGTTTATTTTCCGTGTAGAAAAGCAGGCTTCATTGATCTGAGGCTTGTGTTTATAATAGCATATATTATTATAAATTTCTCTGATGGATTTTTCTACTATAGTTGTATTAAGTTATATTGTATGAATAAAGTCCCTATCTAAATCAGTCTATAAACACAAAACATTCATTACCTCTATTACACATACTTGTGAATTGTAGATAATATTAATTTTGCACTAAGACGCCTACATGCACCTTCACATCTAAAGCCTGGTTTTTACTTGGCACACAAGTGCAAGTGTCCAATAGTCCATTTTACAGTTGTGTGCTTAGAATCCAGGCCTTTGAACAGAAGTGAGGCTGGAGGTGACTTTGTTGTGATACAAACCTTCCTTCTTTTCAAATGTAAATTATTCTATTCTTATGTAAACTAGTTTCTGATCTCTATCATCTCATGGTCACCCCTAACCTCGCTTTCATACAGAGGCTTGGTTACATTTCACAGAACTGTAAAATGGTCTATTACATGTAAACTGAGAAGCACAAGGATGAAAACATTTTGATTGTTCTACTTGCTCTTGCATTTCAAATCGGATCAAACTCCCCCACCTTTGACAAATTATATGGTGTGCGACAAATGCAGACTGCAGACTAAATTATATCCCTATAAGTATACTTATTATTATTATTACTTGGTTGTGTATTTATGAATCATTGATTGGCAAGTCAAATTCCAGAGGGTGGGAACAGCAATGGAGGTCAAATGCCCCTTATATGCCCAGCCATCCCCCTCCCCTTCATTAATAGGTTCATACATAAATACCAGAGTCAAACCAGAAATTGAAAATAATACTAATCAATAATTATTTCAAAGCTATTGTGTTTTGGTATGCAATAGTGGAACCTATAGACACATTGGAGCTTCAAAATAATTCCATTTTGTCAGATTTAAGCTGTTTCCTAATATATACAGTGGAATCCCCATTTATCAAGCCTCCAATTCAAGGGATTTCACTGGGAAGGGCCAACAACTGCATTCAATGAATGTCATTAATATCAATTACATTCTGAGCTGGCTCATAAGAGCCTTTGATTCCTTATTAAATACACAGGAAATCATCGATGCCCCTGAACCAAGCAACAAGAAGAGTACAACGGAGAGACAAAGTACCGTTTCCAGAAAAAGGAAAATGATGTCAATAGAAAACATTGAAGAAACTAAAAAGAGAAAATGCTGCAAAAAAAGTTGTTTGAAGGACATCTTAACTCTGCAAGATGTGGTTGAGGCTAGGTCGGAATTTTGGTAACGGGACAGAGAGGAACAAGGGCAATGGCTTCTCCATTTTTCCTCATTTGGTCAGAAGGTAAAAAATGGAAAAAGACGACTGGAGTACATTGTTAACAAGCGTAAAGAGGTGTGCCAAAAGGCGTGGATCTTCAGCCATGGGTTGTCATATGGGAGGTAAAAAATTACATTCATTGTTCCCCTTTTAGGGATTACCACACACCTATTCGCGTTTTCAACTTCAGATTTTCCACTAGTCACGCCATGTGCATGCAGTGTAGGTCTAGTGGTCTAGTGCTTGCCCTTTCGAAGTAGGGCATTTTTTAGGGGTGAAAGGGTTAGGTGGTCACATTTAAAAAAACAAGAACTCCTAAAGTAGTTTACAAGCGGCCGATTACCTTAATAATGGGGGAAACAACAATCGATCTCTCCTCCCCCGACTCCCCCTCGGTCACTGTACTCTGAGGTGCACCCCTAAAATGAGCGAGAGTCAGCATACGAACATGCGTGACGAGAAATATAAATATAAGAAATATAAAATTAACTTTCGTTACTTCGTGACACGGACCCCTCCATTTCCTGCTCTGTAGTGGCTCTTCTCGAGTAGTTGAGGTTATTTTCCCTTGTCTAATTAAATATTTCGCTTGTTTCTTTACATGAAAAGAGCTCTTACACGACACGAAAACTATCTGCGGTCACTGGACTCTGAGGTGCACCCTCCAAATCCTAAGAGTCAACACACGAACCTGCGTGACGAAAAACGTGACTGCCTGATGTAATATATTGCATCATGCTCCGGAAGCCGGAGAAATTCTCTTGTGGTTAATTTTAGCTAATGTAGATTGCATCATATTCGACGTGGGCAAAGATATGTTTTCGCTCAACGTGAAAATAAATTGTGAATGACATATATGCTGTGGAATTGTGTTAAGAAAAACTGTTATGTTTTTGGGACCGGGTTTTATCGTTCGTTTACTGGTTGAGGTGCATGTATTAAACAGAACAGAAATTCTCTTGTGGCTATTTATTTGCATGTCTCCTGGCTACGTTTACAATGTAACGGGGAAACCCCTCACACGCAAAGGTCACACCGCCAAATTTAGCACATTTTGCAACAACACCACTGTTCACTGCTATGGGACATTTGTCTTTGCTTTTCCAATGCGATTACTGTAATAAACTAAATACATCTACGCACTTACACGACACTACAGAAAGAATGTGGAAGAGAAATTCTCTACTGGCTAATTTCAGACCGAGATGCGATAAGATCATGTCAACCGTGAAGAGGACTAAGGCTAGCGACACGAAAAAAAAGTGCATTTCTTGAAGCGGCCGCTGCGCATGGGCTGCTTAATAATAATGCCTTTTAAAACCAATGTGCATACTAGGCATATGAAACATAAATCTTTGTTCTTTTCAGATTCCACAGCTGGAAAGATGCCAACACATTTCGAGGATTAACCTGTCCCATACATGCTCGAACCGGCATGGTTTTGACCACAAAAAGGTCAATGGAGGCGGAGCTATGGTTAGGCGAGTTAGTAAGCTCCTTGGCAAACGAGATGCCAGATGTTAATCGTAAGGAGCTGCCAGCCTGCTTGACTATGCAAAAGGTGTATGAAATGTACAGGGAATCAATAGAAAGAGGACCCGGCAAGCCTCTCCAGATGTCGCAGTTTCGGCGAATGTGGAAAAGTCGTTTTCCCGAAGTAATAATTCCAAAGGTTAGGAATGAGGGTTGTGTATAACAATCACCTTATAGTGAGCAACTTTGTTTGGCGTTTAATTTTATCTTAACTGAAGGGGACTAAATTCCTACCTGGTAAAACTTTTATATTTCGAGCCGGGCAACACTTTATGGTTTTACATATAAGTGAGTTAAGTTTCGCCCGCTTGACGTTTGGTTTATATGTTGTATTGTTCTTATTGTTCTTTTTTAACAGAGAAATCGTTTCACAAAATGCGGTGTTTGTCTGCTTATAAATTAGCATATTAGAGCCACGCGAAACAAGGAGAAACGAATGACTTGGACAAATAAAAAACAACTTCATATGGAACAGCAAGCGTAAGTATAACCTGACATATTGCAAATACAATTCAGTAAAGTGTAATCTGTTTGTTGTCGTTGTTGTTGTTCAGTTTTCAACGTAAACTGTCATACAAAAATTTAACAAACCAATGGAAAACTCTGATAATTTAGTAAGCCCCGTATCTATTAGCCTGCAATAGCGGGCGCTTGCGAAAAAACCGTTTGGTCTCGCAGGCAACATATCTATATTGACCCCTCACAATTCCTCAATGATAAACGGTCCGGCTTTACAACGTAACTGGAATCATGCAG
This sequence comes from Desmophyllum pertusum, assembly GCA_029204205.1. Lineage (NCBI taxonomy): Eukaryota > Metazoa > Cnidaria > Anthozoa > Scleractinia > Caryophylliidae > Desmophyllum > Desmophyllum pertusum. The sequence continues at coordinate 1,798,045 of MU827306.1, read as the reverse complement.
TTTCGTTCTATTTCCTACAGCGGAGAGCGCAAGAAGTATTATAAACATCAAAAAAGGCCGAGCAGCATCCCAATAAATATCTGTCGCTCATCATCGATGGCATGGATCAAAGCAAGACGCACCTGCCGCACTGGACACAAAAATCAAAGGTAGGTAACAATCCTAGTTATTAGCTAAGTTTTTAAGCTGGGAGATGACGTGTACTCAAAGTTAGGTGTTGATGCATAGTTTACATCATTATGTTGTAGTTGATGTCAATAGTTGAAATATGTAAAAACATAGCCTGTTCCAGGCGTTCGGATAGTGGGAGAGCGACCCGAAAAGACGCGCGAAGCGCGGCTAGTTCGTACAGCATCTATAGATTATGGTGCATATTGGCAATCAAATTAAGCTAACATTAAAAAAATTCCATTTCATTTAGCTGGAAGGAGACTGTGACCAATTCATGAAAACCCATGTGACCGGGGTCCTGTCGCACAGACACAAATTAGCTTGGTGTTTTGTGGACTTCCTACGATGGCCTGCTGACGCCAATCCAACCATTAACAGTCTAATATCATGTTTTAGACATCTTATACATACGGTAGGAAAAATGAGAAGTTGAGTTTTTTTTTTCTCCAGTAGTTTTTCTAGTAAGACGAGAGAAAACATAAAAGAGTATTCAATCTCATTCAATGAATGGCATACAACAACTAAAAAATGCTGAAACTTGCACATATATTTGAAGCATATAAACATGCCAAATTAGAAATAGAGCCGTTATTTCGACAAACAATATCCATAAGATACTTTTCTATATAACTATAGTAATGTTCATAGAATGATTTACAATTACATTAAAGGCATAATAAATAACAAATATAAGCAACGGAGAATCATTTACTGAAAACCGCAAAGTTCAGAATGAATTTTTTCGTTAAGATCGTGCTTGATAACCTCAAAAACGTTTTTCTTAAAATTAAAAAAAAATCCATTTCAAAAAAGCATGTTGTACAGTCAACAAAGATGTACTAAAATATATCTGATTTTCTGCTTTATTACTTATAGAAAAGACGATTACCGCCTAATCTTTATTTGCAACTCGATAATTGTTATCGAGATTGCAAAAACATTCACATTCTTGGGTTTTGTGCCTTGCTTGTTAAAGCTGGTGTTTTTAGAAAGGTCAGTATACCTAACGGTTGTGGTTATACTTTTATAATTAATAGCAGGGGTGTGTAATAAAACACTTGGGTCGCTTTGCATGTTATTCAGTTGGGACATTGCTAAACCTGTAGTAGCAGTTGTACTATCATGCTGTCGTATTCAAGTATATCTTGGTACTTGAAAAACACCAATTGAAAATATATATTGACTTATAGGTGCGACTATCGTATTTGCTTGTGGGGCACACACATGAAGACATCGATCAGGTTAGTGTCGTTTAATTGGTTGGGTCGCCTTTGTTACCTCTAGGTACTAGCCACTTAAATGGCTCACAAAATAAAACTGACAAGTGTCTAGCCATAGGAAGCAAAATATCACAGGCCAATAACTGTAGACTTTTAGAAGAGGTAGTTGGCTTTCTCAGTTAATTACGGTCTATATACGACGAACCACAAAGGAAAAAGATTGGGGAAGATTGAGACGGATTGAGATAAAGCATGGTCTTGGAAATGTATCTGAAACCGGCAATATATGACAATCAGAGAAATTAAATCTCAACTGGCAAAACCAAACGACTTTCGCCGGTCTAATTTTTACTTTGTTGCTATTGCATTTGCTATAGTTTAATTCCTATAAACAATCTTCTTTCAGCTGTTCAGCCGCATTTCCATAGCCCTGGCGAAACAAAATGCTGTGACTCTACCCGACTTACTCCGTGTCATCCAAAGCGCGTATAGCCCAACCCCGATCACATGTACAGTAGAAAATATATATGATGTCAAGACGTGGCTTCGTGGCTACACGGCAACATTCCAGCAGCACAGTCATCCCCACGCCTTCCGTTTCAAGTTAAATGATAATGGAGATGTGGAGATGACTTACAGACCCTGGGCAAAAGCAGCAAGGAAGGAATGGCTACCCAAGGAAGAACCTTTCATTATTTTAAGAGACCTCCCTCCTGGAAAACCGGCTGTTTTAAAACCCGATCGGAAAAAATGTCCAACGGTTAAAACAATGAAAGACTCCGTGGAAAAATTAAAAATTAGAATGTCAACAGCAGAGCGTGAATGGTGGGAGAATATGGTTATGGAAGAGGAAGTTAAGGTACAACTATGGGATTCGTTGAGTGAAGAAGATTATGGTAAGGCGGGGGAAACGTTTGACCTCTTCGAATTTAAATATACCATACCAGAACCGGAACCAGACAACGACGGGGCTGAGTATAAAGAAAGAAATGAGAAGCTGCTGAGTTTGATAGAGAAGAAAGAAAACCATCAGCCAGTAAGTCATCTGATCAGACTACACGGCGACGTGTATAGTTAATTGAATTATGTTGTTGATAGTAGTCTTACCTATAATAAGAACTAAGTCATAATTTTCATCAGGCAAATAACATCAAACTCCTGTTGCATTACGTCCAGCAATAACATTTTGTTTATAAAGGCGAGCTTGATTAATACCTGTTATAAGTAAGATGAGATTGCTGTAAAATACTGCGGCGGTCGAAAATTCTATACTGTGAAACAGAAGGGGAGACTTGCGTTTCTTCTTCTATCTCGTTGTATTTTGTCATCGTATTATTTATGTAAATTATTTACGTACCTATTCTCACTTGTTTTCGCGAGTATTAATTTTTGCAATTTTCGCGATGTAGCAAAAAACGCGAAAATAAAGACGATATTTTCGTAAAATTTTAAAACCTTTGAGCCCTTTTCACGCTGACATCGCGAAAGTTAAGCCTCGCGAAATACGATTTGTCGATTTCACGAAATTAATAAGGTAGTGGCAGCTAAGTAAAAGGATGGAAATTGTTTTATCACGATGTATACCTGTAGAAACATTTACGTTGGACGTTATTTGTTATTTTATTTCGGGTAGTTTGTAGGGGTATCATTCGGGGGTTTTCCTATTGCGTTTGCATTTCTTTAGGTAGTTTGTTGTTGTTGTTCTATTTTGCATTCAGGCAACACGTATATTAAGACTGGTGTGTTTGGCTAACGAGTTAATAAAAGATCTCTTCTTTCAGGTAAAAATAGTAAAGCAAGTGAAAAAACAGACAGTTCCCGAAACGAAGGAGGACGTTGCAAAAGGAGCACGCCAACAAGGGACGAGAAAACAAAAGCAACAAGCCAAGAAATCAACGACTAAAAAGAACAAGCGAATTTTGAAAGACACTAATCGTGCGTAATTAACTGTGTTGACTCCAATTCCGTATGTAATTAAAGTTGACAGGGATGAATAACGTCTGCGCATGTACGGGATTTCATGACAACAGTAGCAAATTTCGGCGGGAACGACCACTAAAGTCGAGGTGCTGTAGAAACCGCAACTCGTAACAATGTTGGCGTCCAGCAGACAAAACTGTGTAAAATTCTACAAGAGCTAACGAGTCGCGTTTGCGAGTACCTTTTTTTAAAAACCGTGGGATGAAACTAATGGTGCATGAAGTTGACTGAAAAAACCCCTTGTCCACGGTCGTCTGGGATGGATAGTATTCGCAGTTGCTGCCTTCCACGTGGGGATTGAACCTTGTGGCTCAACGCTTGTGTACGGACCCGTATGCTTTTTCGCATTAATTAACAATTAGATTATTCGCTCTCAATTTCTATGATGTGATAGTTGATTCGGCCGTACAACAATTGTCTAGTAATAACTGTAAATTCTCTTCCAAAACTTCGGAGAAACGAGAAGAAACCGCAATTTTGTAGACGACCTCCAGTCACTGAACACTAATGGCTGATAGTATACGAGTAGCTCAGCCAATCAGATTGTCTCATTTGCATTAGTATACTAGTAGAGTTTACCAATTGAAGATAGCATGCATTCGTGCTTAGCTACAATTAGATGACTGCCCACGTGTTCACTCAATGTACTGTCGTGACATATTATTTCAAAACTTGAAACAAACGGAACATTCCGCTAATACACCAATCCCAAGATGACACTTGTAAGTTTCGTGTGACCTAAATTGCATTCTATTTTTAATGGCGGTGTATTACAAGTTTGTGAAAAAAGGACCATATTATCCAAAGAATTATTAATTATAAATGTTGTACCATACTTTAATAACATTACCATATAATTCATTTATGTGTAGTTTAAAACAGACAATAAATATTCCCCTGATATATTTTTTTTAATTCAAAGTACAATGTGTTAAATGTCATGCTGGGAAATAAAATAGCAGATCACATTACATTTATTTGTTGTCTGCGTAATGCTTGTTGGGATTGCGCGCCAACGCGTGAGTTTACTGAGCGGATCTTCGCGGCCTGCTTCCAAGATTTTTACTTGAAGTCGGAGAGTCAGTCTTCCCCTTTGAAGGAAAAATCGAATTACATTTGACATAATGCTTCATGTCGCATTCAACTTTGAATAAGTGTATACTATTCCAAGGATGAATATTACCTTCCAGACGACGAAGGCGCCAAATGAACACGAGGGCGGGAAAACTGGAAAGCTATGGTAAGCCTTGCAATCGAATGGTAAATGGAAGAAAAAACATTCTCGACAGAAATGATACCAACATCTCGGTACGATACATGGTTAGTAAACTACTTGCGAAAGAACACAAGATGAAACTGCGCTAAAGGACATTTTGGAGAGCTTCCCTGGTGACAGAACCGATGTAAGGTAAGCTTGAACAATTCTTTTTTGTGTGTGTGTGGCGGGTTTGTGTGAAACTTCTTAGATTGTAGATCAGGGGAAGACATAATCGGCTAACATTTCATTTTTATGGGCTTATAAATTGTTGGTACATCACATCACATACCCGGGCAAAACTGTAAACCTCTCGATGGTACGAGTTCGTACTCATTTATTATTGCGTTACACAGGTAACAAAATACAGCAGATGACAAATGAGCATCTGTTCTATTCCTTGAATTTATTTCCAGTAGACTGCTGAATAGAATACTTTAAAGCGCGTTTATATCAAGCATAAATTGTGCATCCACAAGCTGAACTAGTTAGGTCAGAGCAATCGGATGTACAAAAAAAAACAATAACCCTGAGCCCAGAGGAAAAGGTTGACCTCGTTCGACCTTCGTTTGACTGGCACGGCCGGATGTGTGAATCGATTAGACACAATGCGTCTACAATTGTTGTTGTCACATAACTTAGCCGTCATTTAATAGATTGATTCTTCTCATTGGATAAAGAGCGGAATATTCTGAAGAAAATGACAGGGTGTTTGCGTTTGAAAAACACCATGCATGCGCCATTCATGCAACATCACGCAAGCTTAAATAAAACCAAGTGATACACAATATGTTTAGAATACATTTGAACCAATGAAATATTCTGAGTACATACGTTTGGTAGAAAACTTGGAACTCTAGAGACATGACGAGTAGAAATTGCTGAAATACAAAACATTTGCTTGTTCGTGCCGTTGATAATATTTACCTTTGCAGAAGTGTGAATTGACATCTGTCCAAATAAATCCTCTCATTGGATAAAATGTGGAATGTTCCGCTTGTGAAAGATACCATATCATAAATACACGTGCTTGTTTATTCTAGAAATAACAATTATCCAGTTCGTTAATCTTTTTTTTTGATATAAAGTAGAATGTTTATTCGAATACGTTTACCGCGCAAATAAAACAAAAATGTAAATTGTAAACATTTCATTGTACGATGTGTTTATCAATTCAAACAAATCGAGGCATAAATTGAACATCCACTACAAGCTGAACAAGTTAGGTCAGAGTATATCGGTTGTAGAAAAAAATAACCCCGAGCCCAGAGGAAAAGGTTGTTCACACATTGGGAGATAAATCATTCGACCTTCGTTCGACTGGCACGGTTAGAAACAATGCGTCTCAATTCAATTGTTATTGTCACAGACCGACTGTTCTCATTGGATAAAGAGCGGAATATTCCGAGGAAAATGACAGTGTTACGTTTGAAAAACACCATGCACGCGACATTCCTGCAACATTACGCAAGCTTAAATAAAAGCAAGTGATACACAATATGTTTAGAATACACTTGAACCAATGAAATATTCTGAGTACATACGTTCAGTAGAAGAACTTTGTCATTCTAAAAAAGAGACATGACGAGTAGAAATTGCTGAAATACAAAACATTTGCTCGTTCGTGCCGTTGTTAATATTTACCTTTGCAGAAGTGTGAATTGACATCTGTCCAAATAAATCCTCATTGGATAAAATGCGGAATGTTCCGCTTGTGAAAGATATCATATTACTAAGTGACCACAATAAAAACAGACGGTTCTGATTGGATTACAAGCGGAATATTCCGTGAAACATGACAACATTTAAAAGTACAGATTTAAATGGAGAAGTACAAATTTAAATGGAGAAGTGTTTTCACATAATCATAAAAAAAATATTCTTCCTGATGTTCTTCATACAGTAGAACCCCGCTAATTCGAACTCCCAAGGGAAACAAAAATAGTTTGAGATAGCGGGAGTTAGAGTTAGCTGATAGTAAATGACTGAAAAACAAGGGCAAGGGGAATGGGTTTGAGTTTGAGTTAGCAGGGCTCTACTGTAGATCTACCCATGTATATGTCAGTAAAGTTACTATGTGTGTTGTAACAGCCTACCGTAAAACTCCATGTGTAAGCCGCACCCGTAGATAAGCTGCACCCCCAATTTGGAAGCTCAATTTTGGGGGAAAAGATGAGACAAGTTGCATTTGGTAAACAAACAAATACAGTTTCAGAACACTAAATGATGCGGTTTTTACAAACTTTCACATTTATTAACTCTTTATATGGTCAAATCTTACTTGTTATACCTTGTACGTTCGAGATCACCATGTCTTGAACTTAAGAACGGCGGGGAGGGAAAACCACGCAAAATCAGGATTTCATGGCAGAAGTTGAAAAATTGATTTCTTTCATTTTTTTGCTCATAAATACCCATTAGGTAGGAAAGATACCTGATGTCAGAAGCCGTTTTCTTTTAAGAAAAATAAGAAAATCGGTTTTCGTTTTCAGACACTCAAAATGTCCAAAATTGAACCCTGAAATTCGCTACGATAAACTCTCCTCGCATTCACAATTCAAACAGAGCAGAGAAGTTTGGACACTTTCTACCGGCAGAAAAACTATTTTTCGTTCACAGGATGATAAATTTACGGCTGTAGCGAAATTCACGAAACTGAAACAAATACAAAATAAGCAGGAGGTTTTCAGTTTGAGACAAACTCAAATTTGGTAGCCACTTTCTATGGCATAACTCAACATGTGGTATTGCTCCAAATTCCCTCAATCCTAATTAAGCACACGTTATTGAAGGCAGTCTCTCGAATACAGCATCGAATTCTGGAACATTTTGACAATTCGCCCATAACTTTGTGTCAACATAGTGCAATTTCGAAATGCACGGAAGAAGCTTTTTAAGCCCCAAAAGCTCTTGCTTCTTTTTTCCTGTTGTGTTTCCTATTATAATATCACTTTTCTCTCAAAAAAGTGAGAAAAATAAGCAAAGCTGGATCGATTTTTAAAGCCTCTTCGAAATGCATAACTCTCGCTTTGATATGTTTTCGTGATTTACATGACATCCAAATATGCAAATTTGTGTAGATTGAGTCTGCGCAGTCGACTTATTTAGTCAGGGAGTCTGGTAACGCAATATAATTATTTGCCAGAGTAATTTGCATATTTCACAGCAATTCAGTTCGAATGGGCGAAATAAATCGATTCTGTGGACTCCTGGCTCTCAGTTGTTCGGCGAGAAAAGGACTGTTATAAAAGACAATCACCAAGAAAGGAGAAACAAGAGAATATTTGGCTTTAAATAGCTGCTTTGCTTTGTTTCGGAAGGAAAGAATGTGGACCCGTCAATACGTTAATTTGGTGGTACATCGAAATATTGGCTGACTTAGATACTGTCTCCAAGAGAATGCCTTAAAGAACCCAAGCCAATTCTCAGGTATGTTTTAGATTAATGTTTAAATGTGTGATTAAGCGAGGATTGAGAAAATTTGCCATAGAAAATGTCTACCTAATAAGAGTTTCTGTTATCGTGAATACCTCTCCCTTATTTTTGAATTGTTTCATTATGGTAAATTTTGCTACAGCCATAAAAATTGTCATCCAGTGGATGAAAAAGAGTTTTTCAGTCATTAGAAAGTGTCCCAAGCTCTCTGTATGGTTTGGTTTGGTTTGCGAACGCGAGGATAGTTTATAGTCGCATATTTTAGGTTTCAACTTTGAGCATTTTCAATGTCCAAACGCGAAAACCGATTTTCTTATTTTTCTCGAAATAAAAGAGTTTCTGGCAGAAGCAAACTACATCAAGTTTCTTTTCTACCTAATAGTTATTTATGAGCAAAAAAATGAAAGAAATCGATTTTTCAACTTCTGCCACTCAATGCGTGGTTTTCCCTGACCTCGCTTCTTAA
>MU827306.1:1675003-1789495 GCA_029204205.1 Desmophyllum pertusum | reverse complement strand
TTTTTTTCTTTCAAAACTGAAAGAAAAAAAATTGTTTTTCAAAGAAAGATAGTAGATAGGAAAGGGGGAGTTTCTGGCTCATTTTGAGGTGTTTTAACTATAAAAACTAAGATAAGCGAGCGAGTGAGCTTATCTTAGTTTTTTATAGTTAAAATGTCTCAAAATGAGCCAGGTCTCTCCTTTCCTATCTACTCTATATGGTATCTATGGTGTAAACTAATCGATAATCAATCAATATTTATTAATCAAGCCATGAATTGGTTTGAGTTTGCGGAAGTTTCGAGAAATCGGTAGTAAAATTATAGGGTTTGAGTGAAGCAAATGCAAGGGAAACGGCTTTTGGTTCGAGTTATCGGGAGGTTTGACAAACAGGGTTCGAGAAATCGAAGTTCCACTGTATTTTACGCACTGATTAGTGATTACAATCTTGTGGAATGTAAACAAACTTTAACGTGCATGTTCGCGGACTTTTTTTGCTGATTTAAGTTTTATTTAAAGGTAAATTGCTTTTCGTGAAAGAAGAAATTATTCTTTTCTTTAATCTTTCGGGTTCTATGAGTAAAATAGACTATGCATTGAAAACGTTTTTCGAAGGAAAGGCGCTTGTATTGTCAGTCTTCACTGCGTAATTTTAAAATATGCAAATAGCTATGTCTAAAACAAGGAATGGGGAATGGGGGAACGGGAATAAAAATCGTCTAAAAGGCAGAATCTCTAAAATAGGGAATCTCTAAAAGGCGGAATCTCTAAAATAGGGAATCTCTAAAAGGCAGAATCTCTAAAATAGGGAATCTCTAAAAGGCGGATGATCTCTAAAATAGGGAATCTCTAAAAGGCGGAATCTCTAAAATAGGGAATCTCTAAAAGGCGGATGATCTCTAAAATAGGGAATCTCTAAAAGGCGGAATCTCTAAAATAGGGAATTATGTTTAAAATCGTTATCCGTTTACTGAAACGTTGAGAAATATCAATATCACTACTAGATATACGACTCGTGATTGTCGTCGCTTGCGGCAATCCGTTTCGAGAATAAATAAAGACCAAGGGACCACACACGGCAAGAGGTATTGAGTTCGGGATTACCTACAGCAATTCTGAACGAAGAAAGAGCGGAGGAATCTCTGAATAGTCTATACAAGCTGCTGTAGATTCGAAAATAAATGCTGGCCCGCTGAGAAAGAAACGTTAGTCCAAAACTTCAAATCGTGACCTCTCTAATGGGCTAAAAAACGTTATCTTGCAGCCACTTCCCACCATTCGGGTGACTATTTTGGGAGAATTCGCCTTTTTCGACATAAAAAAGCAGCCATTGATCGTATATTCTCACTACTAGTTTAGTTGTTAAGCGTAACCAACCAGACACAACGTATTAAAGCAGATGTCGCTGATAACATCACAGATAAACACTGACCTCTCTAATGGGCTAAAAACTAAAAACGCGTTTCAAATTGCTCGTATATTAAAATCTCATTGAGACGAAAAACTTAACCAGCTCTGTAATGCCTCTCAAAAATGGTAACAAACACGTCCTACAGGTAGATTCAAAACTGCAAAAGAAACGTTGTCTGGATATAAACACAAAGCCGCTTATCTTATGGCTTTTTATTTATCGTCACGTTCCACTCCACTGAACATCATGTAACCTTTGATTCCCAATTACATCATGTTTTTGGATCACAACGCTTATGCAACTACTCACATCATGCAATTTGCCCGAGCTTAAAGCCATTCTGGCTCTTTTTCAACATAAAAAAGCAGCCGTTGAGCGTATATTCTCACTACTAGTTTAGTTAATCATGTCATTTTAAAACGTGACCACACACAATGAAAACATATTTAGCATGTGTCTCAGATAACATCACAGATAAGGTGAATTTTTTCGTGGCTCTTATAACTCATGTTATTTAATTTTGTTTGCTTCTTTTACTAAAATTTAATAACGCGGTGTTTGTTACCATTTTTGAGAGGCATTAGAGAGCTGGTTAAGTTTTTTGTCTCAATTTTTTAATACGAGCAATTTGAAAAGGTCATTTTTTAGCCCATTAGCCGCAATGTCAGCGAATTTTTGGACAGATTAAGATAAGATAAGAAAAGCGGCTTTGTCCAGTTATCCAGACGTTTCTTTAGCACTTTGTTTTGATTATTCAGAGATTCCTCATTATTTCTTCATTCAAATTGCAACGAAAATTACCATCTAGTGACGTGCACAGAATTGATTTTCACACCAATGGGCGTCTGTACAGACTATGTGGTCCCTTGGAATAATTAAACATTTTTGAGCCAGACACGTCAACCGGAAGTCGAATCGTCAAGTTGTAAATACTAAAACGAGGGCTTTCCAACTCATTATTGAGGGTGAAAGCGCACCAAAAACAAGAACATTCGCCTTCCGGTTGCCATCCGTGGCTCAAAAATGTCTGTGCTTAAGCTCTCTATTGTCGCAAGCGACGACAGTCATGAGTCGTATCTCTAGTGATGTTGATTTCTCAACGAAAACTCGCCTTTTAGAGATTCCACCTTTTAGAGATTCCCTGTTTTAGAGATTACGCCTTTTAGAGATTCCGCCTTTTAGAGATTCCCTATTTTAGAGATTGTCTTTTAGAGATTCCCTATTTTAGAGATTCCTCCTTTTAGAGATTCCCTATTTTAGAGATTCCGCCTTTTAGAGATTCTGCCTTTTAGAGATTCCCTATTTTAGAGATTCCGCCTTTTAGAGATTCCTCCTTTTAGAGATTCCACCTTTTAGAGATTCCCTATTTTAGAGATTCCGCCTTTTAGAGATTCCTCTTTTTAGAGATTCAGCCTTTTAGAGATTCCCTATTTTAGAGATTCCGCCTTTAGAGATTACTCTTTTTAGAGATTCCGACTTTTAGAGATTCCCTATTTTAGAGATTCCGCCTTTTAGAGATTCCTCCTTTTAGAGATTCCACCTTTTAGAGATTCCCTATCTTAGAGATTCTGCCTTCCCTATTTTAGAGATTCCGCCTTTTAGAGATTCCTCCTTTTAGAGATTCCTCCTTTTAGAGATTCCTCCTTTTAGAGATTCCCTATTTTAGAGATTCTGCCATTTAGAGGATTCCCATTCCCGTTCCCCATTCCCGTTCCCCCATTCCCCGTTCCTTGTTTTAGACATAGCCATATGCAAATTCAGAAACTGCCGTAGTCAAATTTCACGTCATTTTCGATCATCCGGGTATCGCAAATCTTTCTTATCTTGACAGGGAAAACTTCTAAAATAACACATGTCTAAAGACACGGGGTTGGAAAACGAAGTAAAGTTTACTTTTTAAAACATGAGTAATGCGAGCGAAAGTTTCTAATTTGATTGTCACGTAACATTATGTCTGTCACGCATTGAACATTTGCAAGTCTATTCATGCCCAGTGAATGAAAACTCTTTTATAGTTCTATGAACTAATAAGTGGAATAATTTCCTCGTAATATTTTTTTCTGAAGAACTAAGTAGCTATTAAAGTTTATTTTCTAACAGTGAGACATCCAGACGAGAGTGAGCTGGCGGCGTGAAGTCTTTGCGGTACCTTTATGATGACTAATTTATTTATTTCTAAGCGCGATACTTTTAAAGGAAGCTAAAGGAATTTTATGTTTCCCGACGTGAAATTATTACTTCACAGGATTCTGTACCTTTGTTGACAAGCGGCAAGCAAATACAAGGGTCGAGTTATCAGGAGGTTTGAGAAACTGAGGGTTCGAGAAAGAACTGATTACAATCTTGTGGAATGTAAACAAACCGCTGATAAAACCTTTCGCGCGTGTGTTCGCAGACTTTCTGTTGCTTGTTTAAGTTTTATTTAAAGGTAAATTGCTTTTCGTGAAAGAAGAAAGTATTCTTTTCTTTTAATCTTTCGGGTTCTATGAGTGAAATAGACTATGCATTGAAAACGGTTTTTGAGGGAAAGGCGCTTGTATTGTATGGTCTTCACTGCGTAATTTTAAAATATGCCAATTCTGAAACTACCGTAGTCAAATTTCACGTCATTTTCGATCATCCGGGTATCGCAAATCTTTCTTGCCTTGACACGGAAAACTTCGAAGATAACACGTCTAAAGACACAGGGTTGGAAAACAAAGCAAAGTTTAATTTTTTAAAACATGAGTCATGCGAGCGAAAGTTTCCAATTTGATTGTGTCACGCAGTAACATAATGTCTGTCACGCATTGAACATTTGCAAGTCTATTTGTGCCCAGTGAATGAAAACTCTTTTATAGCGCTATGAACTAATGAGATGAATAATTTCTTCGTAATATTTTTTCTGAAGAACTGAGAGAGCTGGCGGTGTGAAGTCTGGCGGTATAAATGACTGTTTCCCGACGTGAAATTATTACTTCACACGGTTCTGTACCTTTGTTGACAAGTGGTAAACAAATAATTTCTGAATCGAGCCGTGAACATTCAGAACCGAGTGTTTTGATAATAAATCATGAAACATAACTGATAAAAAAAAACCATTACTTTGAATCAGATAAAAACCATTCTGAACGAACCGAGCGACATCAAAACAATAATAAGCGTGCGTGACCGGCGCTTGCGTTTTATTTTATTGCATCATACGTTGCGGTACGCTAACTTTACTTTTGGGGAAAAGAGAAGCGTAGAACACACAGTTGTTGAAAATATTCATATGTAATAAGTATTTGTTTGCAGTATAGTTTTAAAGATCGGTGTTAACGTTCCAAAAATAACTCAACTCTAGTTGAAATCCTCGGGTCTTTCAAGCTGAAGGAACACCGGAAATAGATAAGACCAAGAGATAAGAACTTGTCATTTCTGGTTTTAATATTTTGAGCAAATTTCAGCTAGTTTTTGAAGATGTTAGGAATCCTAACCTCATCGGTATCTTGCATAAATAAAATCATATATTCCGTGAAGACAACACTACTTGCCCAGCTATATATGTACAGTCAAACCTCTCCTTATGGACACCTCTCTAATACGGACACCTCTCTGACCTCTCCATTACAGACAGTTCCCTTGGTCCCGGCAAAATGCCCACATATTATCTATAAAGAAAACCTCTATAATATGGATCCTCTCTAATATATACGGACATTGGAAACTAAATATCGGCCCAGAGAGCAAATTCATACAAATTTAACCTCCTTATTACGGACACTCAGTGATAACAGTTCCTATTCAATACAATTTCCTGTTTGTGGTTACAGATCAAAGTTAATCAAGTGTCCCATTGCCCATACAATAAAAGTAGCATTTGTTTTCAATCAGTTTATAGACATGCTATATTTGCCATTTGGTCCCATTTATCATCGAGATTTCTTATCGTCAGTGGAGCATTTCAAGTGACGTCATATTCATGACCTCTATAATACGGACACCTGTCTAATACGGACACTTTGCTCCATCCCTTCGGTGTCCGTATTAGAGAGGTTCAACTGTATTGTTTATATTAGGCACCAAATTTATAATCTCAAATGAACAGATTGCGAAAAAAATCGACCATGTCGATTTCTGAGTGGCTGCTAAAAGCGTGAACGGACACTGAACTATAGCTTTAGCCCAAAAATGTATTTTTAATGTTCGTTTTTTCCTTGTTGCAACATTCAAACGTCTTATAAAATGATATATCTTACACACTGATTATAATCTTGTGGAAAATAAACAAACAGCAGGCGAAACCTTTCATGCGTGTGTTCGCTGACGTTTTTGCTAGGTTTAAGTTTTAAATTGCTTTTCGTGAAAGAATAAAGTATTATTTTCTTTAAATATTTCAGGTTTCCTGGGCCTTTAACCCCCCACCTCTCTGGAACAATTCCCTCCGTGATGGAGGTATGATTATTTGCTGGAACATTCACACACATTCAGGGTTTGTACTCTCACCAGGTCGAAACGGCGCATGATAGTCAATGACAGTTTAACATCACCTATAAACTATAATCAACTATCATCAACTGTCATGCACCGCGTGGTCAAAACTATCATCGACTATCATGGAGAAGAATTTGAACATGTTCAAAGTGAATGATAGTCGATGCTAGTGCATGATAGTTGGTGGTCAAACGGGAGCGCTAGCTTCACTATCGTGGACATCGACTATCATGTGCCGTTTGACCAGGGCTTTCGGGGCTGACGTCACTCTGTGCTGCCCTTTGGGACTCTGAGTCTCTTTCTTCTGTGATTTCTTAACAACAACTGGATATCTCTTCCAACTCTTCTTTGGATACGCTTTTTAACAATCCATCGATACTTCCTTTTGTTACAGCTTTCCCTTCTTCCGTTACTCCAATCCCACTTTCATACCTGCTTCCTTCTTTCCCTTCCAGTCGATCCTTCTTTCTTGCTTTCATCTTCTTCAGTTCCTGCCTTCTCCTTTTGACACCAAACATTTTTTCCTCTCTTGCTCTCTCTTTCTTTCGTTTTCACATAGCTTGTAGTGAGTTTTGACTCCTATAATCCAAGGTGTTTCGTAGTCTGCATCAAATACTCATGCCCCTCATTGAACTGACTCACCCCGGATGCTACATGGAAATGTAGGATCTCTGAGCTGCCATAGTGTCTTCAGTCCATGCCTTATTTTTTTGAGGCTCTCCTTGATTTTTTGAAACACAATATGCGAACAACTTGATAATGTAGTTGATCACCACACCCAGCTATGGTCCATCCAAGTGCTGTCTTGGTGGCATACAAATCACAGTTTTCGTCATCGGAAAGTCTGACTTCCCTTACTATATGAGCCTTTCTTACGTCTTCCCCAATGATCACAGATACCTTCTTTATTTCTACTTCTGGGATGCTGATATTTGAAAGGTGAGGATATCTTTCGTAGTTAATTTTGTGTGGCAGAACCTTCTCATTGATATCTAGATCTCCCACAAGTCCCCCTTTAACCTTAAGTACCGGTTGGTCTTCGGTGGGCTCAGCTGCTTGCCGTGCAAAGGAGACTTCTTTAAACTTGCGGTATTGCCTTCCAAGGACTGTGGTTACTGCGACAGAGCGTAGGGCCATCAATGTTTAGCTTTTCTGCGAGCTCCGAACTAATTATAGTTCTTCGACTAGCGTTAGCGGTGTAAAATTTAAATTAAACGTAAACCTGAATTTTTGACGAAATTTTTAAATTTACACCCTTCAACCTTCGTTACAACAACCGAATTTTTGCTAAATTCCAAGCTCAAAAAAGAAATCTGGTACATGGATTTACCCAACGAGACTATACTCCGAGGAACAACAATCATCTCAACTAAACATCAGGCGAAAAAAAAATTGGGGTAAATAAAATGGAAAATTCTGAGAGCGAATTCAAAACAGGTCACTTGAACAGGTTGACCTTGCGTGACAAAGGGAAATCAACAAACGGTAGCTCTCAAAATGGATTCCTTTGTTGAAATACGCGGCAGTTTGCTTTTCTGTTATGTTTTTAAGTAGAGGAAACTAGATTCTTGAATTTGGAGTTATGTACTCGCAGTACTAAGCTATGAAGGGAGATTTAGACAAGTATATTTTGAAAATTATTTGACCCACTGTACAGACGGTTCTGATATGTTGATCACGGAATTATACATTGAAAGTCTGTTTACAACGCAAATGTGGCATCATCTACGAAGTAAAAGTCAATTGACCGAATATTCCTTACCTTAGTAAGCTTTTCCTACCCGGAAACCACAGCATTTTTAGCAAAACACAGAGCGAGATCGCCGAGTCATATCGCACGTGGAGCCAAGTTGTCAAATGTTTTTATATGTTGATGATTAACCAGGCAAAACCACAGGACACCCAGGAGTACGGTTAGTAACCTGCGCAGCCATTATTTGTGTCGTCACGCGTTGCGTGTCAACAGAAATAATGGCTGTGCAGGTGACTACAGTACGGTGAGATTCCGTCTGGTAGTTGATAATCCGCCTGTGTATAAATACGGGCAAACAGACGGATAATGACGGATTATCCGTCCAGACGAACTATCTACGTAGTTCCTCTGCCAAGACAAACTAAGCAGATCGTCTCGACGAAGTTGGGCAAACATTTGTAGTTCGTCTGCTTATGTGTCTCCAGTATAAAGACGGGCACAAGACGCATTGGGATCTTAAAGCATGTCTCCAAATGGGGTGTGTCTCTATATCTCTCTAGACTCAAATAACCCCTTTAAGAGAGGGGTGGGAGATCCCTCCAACCCCTTCTTCCAATCCCTTCAAGGCGCCTTTCCGAGTACAGATAGAACTAAGTCGCTGTATACGTACATATCAATCGACTCCATTAAAAAAAAAATAGTTAAAAAGACATGCATAGCGCCTTTTTGTAATATTCAATTTGCTTTTTATTTATTCCATGACACATAACCCAGTTTTAACAAACTGTGGGGTAAAACACAATCCCATGCACTTTGCATTCTCCAATTCACAGTAAAACATTTTTATCTGCTAATAAATACCAATTGGCAACAAATAATACAAGGAATTTTCAAGTGAAACAAAGATGGGAATACGACGGCTGTCATTTTCGCTAGTACCGTATTTTCTTGATTAAACGCCGGGTCCTAAATAAACACCAAGTTCAAATAAACACCGGGTCTATCAGGCCGACTTTTAAACAAACACCCACAGCACTTAATCGAGGTCCTGGCGTTTATTTGAGTTCCGGAGTTTATTTGATTTACGTTCATGAGCCACCAGGGCATAACAGCTCGATGTATCAGTTTTGCTCACTATTCACTCAACCAACCAATCAACCAACCAACCACTCATTCACAATGACTTTTTTGTATCAAAGTTTGTCACTAGTCTGAATAGAGACAAAGTTGTTGAAATTTTTGTTTAGTGGATGATTTTGTTAATGCTTTATTAAAAGTCCTTTATTTCAGCAAACGTTATGGTAAAATCAACAAAAAACATAGCTATAAACGCCGGGTCTGTAAGGCCGAATTTTAAAGTGCCTATGAAGTAAACGAAAATTTTGCGTTTTTATCTAGCTCATTATGTCTACATTCCGAAATGGTAAAAAAAAATTAATGTTAAAGAGAGAAAAATCTGAGTTTTTGCTGCCCGAAGTGCCCTCGCTGGGGAAAAAAAGTGGCCCAGGTACTGGGTACGAGTTTGTCATTGATGACGCTTGATGACGTATGAAATTGTCCCAGCGATTTGTTTACACCACTTTGCTTCTGTTGCGACGGGAAGACATCTTCGAAGTTCACCACGCTTTCGCCGAAAATGTCTGGTACAAGCAGTGATGATGAAATGCAGTCGTCAGGCGATAGTTCTAATGTTGAATTATCTGAACAACACAGCGATTCAGATGAACACAGCGATTCAGATGAGATGGAAGTTGTTGGACTGGTGGAGCCGTATGCCGATGAGCCACTGGCTCACTCTAGCGACTCCAAGGAAGACAACGAAACAGACCAAGATGGGCTTTCTCCTGCAGTCTTGCGTGCAAGATTTCTCAGAGAAGTTCCCATAAATGAATGGTTAGTATACTTCACTTAGCTTTTGCGTTTTATAATTAGAGAAGAAGTAGAAATGAAGTCGTATTGTGTTGTCCCTCATGCGGCGTCGCTCGTTAATTTGCAAGTGTGATCTTGGAATCCTCAAAGCGGTTCACGAGACTTTTTTTGTTTTTTATACACAGGTGTACATGCGTGGAATGTGCCGTGGAACGTTTATCAGGAGCCCTGGAATATAGATGTTGCAGGGAACTTGACCAGGTCAGCCAGATGATGACTTTTGACGGCAGTATCGAGAGAGTTTCGTGTATAACCAACCACGACGACTTCTCGCCCATGACGAACAGAAGAGTGCTATTGCAAGCGGGTCCGTTGCTTCGAGATAGGAACGGAAGAGGCTATCGACGTCGTGACGGCCAAACTGAAAACCAGTGAGTATCCTACACTTGTTATTAATGTTAGAATGTGTTTGATTTGACGACTTTGACTTGTCTGGCAATACATGATTCAGAACACCTTGTATATCCATGAGAGTAATAAAGAAGTGATCGTGATGAACTGCTGCAACTGTTTCTCATACTGAAAATATTAATAATTATTGTGATCTTGAACTGGTGCAAAGGGTCGGTCATTTAATATGTATGAAAAAACTAACATTAAATTTGTAAGCATGCCTGTATATGCTCGGCCTCTGGGGACTGGACATTACTTCTCGGCTGGCTGTGCAACAAAATGGACCATTTATTTACTTTAAATTTGTAGTGGTACCTATTTTTGAAGTAAACTCAAGGACTGTACTTATATTTTTGCCTATGTTAATTTTTATATTTGACTTTTTCTTTAGATTAGTGAGGGCAGTGGCATACAGATGGCTTATCAGATGGATATGTGGGCACATGGGATGGGATAATACAAGACCATTACCAGCCTGTGTATACCACAAGATCAGAGGGGCATTCCCGACTGCACAAGTAAGAGGATACCAGGCAGCAGAACAAAGAGACTGACCAAATCCTAAAAGTACTGTCCTGAAATAATTTCTTATGCATATACATGTATATTAGAGGACACATACATGTAGTTGTAAGCCTTTTGCTAAGAGGAAGAGATGGGGTCCCGTATATATTTTGTGAAAATGCCCACATTAATAAATGTAACAAATAAAAAAGCCTCAACTTTCTTTGCTCTGTTATAAAGCATGCACGAAGTGGTAGGAAGTGGTGTGAGTACGAAAGAAGTGTAAGAGAAACACGAGCCTACTTCTTGAGTGCTCTCGCCGTATAACAGATCAAAGCGCAGTCGAGGCTTTTTTATTTGTTTTGTGTTAAAATTTAGGATTTTCCTCACAAATTTTCAAAACGACGTGGCGGATATCGTGAGCATTTGTGAGCTCCCAAACCAACCAGAGCATGTGTTATATTGGCACTCTATTATTATTAATAAATGAAGGCTGTGATATATAAATAAGGTTTATTTCTTATTAGCAGTCATTTGCTATTAAAACTCAATGTTTGCATTTTACACTGCCATAAATCTTATATTACAACAACAACCAAAGATCAAACTCCACCACTCAAAACCGATGCGGGTGACCTTTTGAACCTGTTCAAGTTACTAAATTCAAATTATGTTTCCTGACTCATCCGCCAAGATGATTGACAGCAACGTAAAACTCAACCATTAGTTGAGCTACATTTTAAATTCAGAGTTCACATGTTATTGTAAGTATTAATGTTTAATTATACAGCAGGGCTGCAAATGATATTTTTTTCTGGAAAGGACATGTGTCTGAATCATTTTGGTCGGACAAAACAAAAATGAGGTCGGACATGCATTGCGCTTAGAATAAAACTTGTTTGCGTTGGAAGGCAAAAAAAATAGTCTGGACATTATGTCCGACCACAGTTGGAATTTCATCGGACATGGCAAATTTTGGTCGGCCATTGTCCGATGACCAACTGTTATTTGCAGCCCTGCACTATGAAACCAAAACCCATAAAAATCTTGTGAATTTTTTCATGGCAAATTCACAACATTTTCATGACTTTTTGACAGGATTTTCATGGCCATAATTAATGGTATTTTCATGGATTTATCTCATGAAAATACCATTAAAAAAGCCATGAAAATCCTTTGAAAACTTTACCGTTAATGGCCCATGAAATATTCCACATGATAAAAAAGTCAATGAAAAACACATGAAAATGCCATGAAATTTTAATGACCCATGAATTTGACTTTTATGGGTTTTCCATGGTGTTGGGGAAAGGCCATGAAACATTCACCAGCTTTTTCATGGTGTAAAAATTCATGGAGTTTTAATGGGTTGCAAAATTCATGGGTCATGAATATCCCCTTAACGGGGAATATTTAATGAGCCATGAACATTTTCTGAGTACTTTCATGGCCCTTTAACAGTATTTTTATGGTCCATGAAAATATTTTACTTCTTGGTACTCTGATATTTTCATGGGGTAAATTATGGTTAAAATGTACCATGAAAATGGCATTAAAAGTCCATTAAGTTTGCTATAAATAACAAAATTACTTTATTGCTTAATCCTGTACACTGTTGGTCTATCAACAATACAATGTAAGGCCAACTGAAACATTAATCTGCTGTTCGCAATAAATTTATTGCACCCTCTTTGAGTTTTATCATGGCATACTAGATTAAAGACCAACTGAAACATCAAGCTTCTGTTCATAATTTATTGTACTCACTGAAATTGTAGGGCTTTTTTCTATGTAACACAATCATTTACTGCTACCATTATTGTGAAGGCCTTCATATCCACAGGTATGATTTTCAAAGATGACTTGCTGCCATATCCCACTTGGGATTTAAAATACTGTATTCAAAGTATCACTCATGATGTTTTTGAATTGTTTTCCACTTAGCTTTTATCCCCTGTAATGACTGTATACTTCAAGGCTTTCTACCTCAATTAAACTGCAACGAAAACAGAAAACAACCTGTGATTAAAATCATCTAAAGATCTATACACATCAGAAAGATCAATACGCTGTATTTGCTTCTTCCTCTGATAGAGACTGCTGCATTTAAAAGCAAAGAAGTAAGATTCGGTTTAAGTTCCAATAGTGGTTTAAATACTTTCTTCTTGGTGAAACTATAAGCTTAAGCTTATAAAGCTTAACTCAAGTTATTAGACCGCTTGCTGTACAAATCACACAGTGGTACAAATAAGCTTATGAATTGCACAACACCAATGATAAGCTTCTGACTTGTAACACACTAACAACACAACGGAGCACAAACATCAAACCAAGCAGATTACAACTAAATACTTTACCTAAAGTCTTACCATTACAATTCTCTCTACTTACTTTCTTTCTCTGAAGTAGACGATCCTGATCTTGTCACGGTAAAATACAAAAAGCCTGGCCGACCGTTAAAATCACGCGCCCTCGGCTCAGATCGTTGTAATTACCACAAGCATCATGGGAAGGGATAGATCAACTCGTTCCCAGGGTCTTCTCGACCAACATTCAAATCCAAGATGGCGGCTCGTGTGTGGTCGATTTCAGACCCAGGATTTCAGACAGCTTTTTACTTATTTTTGTGGCCTTGTTTAGGCTAGAAAGCACACAGAAATCGTTTCCAAATATACATGGTGTTTAAAATCGAATTAAGTGCTTGCAAAAAGTGATAAGGAATGGAGTTACATCAGAGAAATGGTTGTCAAATCAAGTGAAGTCACATAAAGAGATAAAGCTGTACTTATCTTGGCTCAATCTTCTTCTTTCTGCAGTGTTGCAGCAGGTAAACTGATGTTCTCGAACCTTTTTTGATTTGCGAATACTGGAAATGTTTCTGCCACTGCAATTAATTTAGAGTGGACATTGCGGTATAATATTAGACTGATAGTACACAGCAGCAAGTCTCAATGTTTGGGTTATTGCCGCTTTTTTGGAACAATTAGTTGTTTTACTCTTTGAGTAGATATTTAGGTTAAAATAAACAAGAGATGTTTGTGTCTATGAACATTAAAACAAATAGTCTGTGTGGAGAGAACATTTTTTACTTGTAGCTGTTATCATATCTTAGCCAAAACGTTTTAAAAATGTATGTAATTAATAATGGTTCTAGCTTTAATAGCTCCCACCATTCAATTTATGTACATGTAGCTTTCCTTTCTTCAGACAAACAGGTTATAATAATTATGATGTAAAGGAGACAAAAAAAAAATCTTTGTTTTGAATTTTCAGGATTATGGCAGTGCCATGATCGTGCAATATAAGAGAGACCAGATCCTTATGGCACTCTCTTTTAGTCTAGAGCGCTTTCTAGTTTGAGATGTAATGTTCTTGTACATGTATAAGGCTTTGCATAGTTGTATTAACATAAATATACTGCCATGCCCTGTGGAACTTTGTGTCCTCATTAATGCAGGCTGCTACTGTTAACAGTTTTTTATATAATTTTAAATTGTAAATGTTTTAATCGCTGGTCACCGGTTCATACCAGCGTTTGTTCGATTCGCTGATTGGTTTTTATCAGGATAAATAAAGCTTTTTATTATTATTAAAATTCATGTTATCTTTTTGGGTATTTAAACAGCAATTTCATGACTTGAAATTCATGGGTTATTCATGAGGGTATTATTATATTTCATGGTGTCAGCCTTGAGAATTGCTCTCAGATTAGAATTTCCATGGCTCATGAAATCTATCAATAAAAATTTCATGGTCCATGAAATCCAAAATGTACATGTACTTACTTTTCATGGCTCATGAAACTAGTGCCATATATTTCATGGAACTTTCATGCCCCATTAAATCTAACTCCAGATTTGATGGACCATGAAATCTAATTTCATGACCCATGAAGTCTAATTTCATGACCCATGAAATCTATCAATATAAATTTCATGGCCCATGAAATCTAAAACCCACCAACTTTTCATGGCTCATGAAAACTTGTACCATATGTTTCATGGCAATTTAATGACCCATGAAATATATTACAAACTTTTCATGAAAAATTCATGGGGCCATGAAACAAAATCTCCAGATTCATGGCCCCTGAAAAATGCTTTCATGGGTTTTTCACAAACTTTTCATGGGATTTTAATAAAATTGCAGTTCATAGTGCTGATAAAGTATTATAATAAATTATACTCACCACAGGATATTGCAATTTTGGACAATCTGATTGGTTCTATGAAGATTACTACCTTATTTTACGAGTTTGGACTAATAATTTTTTATAAGACTTTGGGCACATGCAATGTGTTTCAAAATAATTAAAAAAAAATTCTCGGTTTGTTCCTTCATTCTTTCACCGGAAAATTTAATTTGCAATATCCTGTGGTGCGTATATTATAATTGTTTTATAACAACATTTAATAATAATTATTATTCCACTCAATCTCGTCGTACATTAACTTGTAGCCAAGTCAGTGCCTCGTTTGCCATGAGTTAATGAACTATGAGATTGAGTGGAATAATAATTATTGTTAAATGTTGTCTTATTGCACATTATGATAAACATTGTGCACATTCTTGTGCATTACATTGCACTAGCAGTGAAATGTACAGGTCATTATATACATTTTGGTGTGATCATAACATACTTTTCTAAATTTCCAAATGTTAATGTTCCCATTGCTTGATACATATAGCTGTATTTCATTGCGATGTAATTCTCATCGCTTCTGCTACACTGTACATAATTATATGAAAAGCAACTAGTTGAATTGCTGTACATGGATATGACAAAAATTAAATAAATTATGTTCAAACTTCTTATGACTGATACATCAACTAAGTAAGCATAAAAATGTTGTCAGAGTAAAAAACTCTGTGCCTGACACTGGCCTTCATGATCTTGATTACATGTTTTATTTAGTGCAATGATACACCTACGTGTACAATGTATCTCGTCAACACTATCCAAACTGCACAGTTGTGAGACAGTATCTAAAACAGTAACAATATTAGCACCACTATAGGTGTCACAATAAAATTAATTGTATTCACTCTTAGCCTTTACATGTACATGTATGTAATTTTATTTTCCCATAGTGCAGTCATTGCCAAAATTATCATTCTTTGGATTTACATTCGCTTTTTTTATGTCCACGCATTGGTTTCCCACATGTGTGACATTTTCCTGGCTGCCGTTGCCCTGCTTTCTTTGTTGTAACCTCCGTGGAAATTGCAGTTGCTTGCAATGCATCTTGCTCTTCAGCTTAACACATAAAGTCAAACAAAACAAAGTGTAAATAACTCAGACGACTGAATTGATAAGGAGCAGCTCATATTCCAAAAGCATAACAGTATATAATTTATCATAAGTCCAACTTGTCTATTGTTCAGGGCTGTCATTACGTTTTGAGTCACCTGTTGCTTTGATCTTCACACCCGTAAAAAACTTGTTGCTTTGTAAGTGAATTATACCAACAGCAGGCAAGTTCACCCGTAACATCAAGGTCCCATCAAGCATACTCAGCCGTAACAGGTGCTACAGGTTACAGCCCTTAATGACAGCCCTGTTGTTTACTAAGCCTTTCAATAACACGCGAACTCTGAAGTTCAAAACCCAACTTACAGTTACGTTTTTCGCTGCCGTCAATCATAAAATTACGACGACAAACAATTCAAACCAACGGACCGTGAAAAAAAGAAACCAACAAAATGGATCTAAAACTACCAATCACAATCTTTTGAATGGATTACTAAATGATTGACGGCAGCGAAAAACGAAACCGTTGATTGGGCAGAGTTCCCGGGAGTTCGCATGTTATTGAAAAGCGCAGTAAATGTTTTAGTTTTTGTCAAGAAGTTAGACTACATGTACTTGATGGCATGAATATTAGCTTAAAATGAATGCTAAAAAGTAGTTTCAATGTGACTAATAAAATAATATTGTATCCAGAACTTACCTGCAGGGTGTAGTTTTGTAGCCTCCCTATCTTTCCTCTCTTGGTACTTGTCTACTGCTTGTTTTTTGTTGGCCCGGTCTGTAAACTGAGAGCTCAAAGAAGCTGGAACTTTAGCTTGATATTTTTCGGCCACAACCTTTAGCTCTGACTTGGTTAAGCTGAACAAGTCTTTCTTTAATTCGTCGACATAACCTACCAAGAAATAACAACCTGTAAGTGATTCATAAAAAAATGAAACAGTCTTATAATTTCTGCCAACTCACCAAAAGGCTCCCATGTGACAGATGTTTATAGAAACAACCTGTAGAGAAAATGTAATTCTGTCACTCGGTTATAACTTACCATAGGTTGGTGGGACAGGGACCTCTCTCACAACTTCCTCACCAAGCTTGAACTTGGGAACAGTTACTTTCAGGTAATCTTCTCCATCCTTAGTTTTCCTAGTTTCTCTTCTAAGATTCTCGTTGAAATGCAGGGATGCCAGAATATGTCTACAAAAGAGATTTGCATGCTTATTAGTTATATTTTTATTTAATCAGTTTAATACGTACAGTCTGCCCTGTTTGTTGACTAAGTTAGGGTAAAGAATTGGAGAAGAGCATTAATTTTTTAGGTGTGCACATGAGAGCGTGTTTTCTTACTCTCTCGAACGCCCCTCCAACTCGTGCTTCACTTTACTCCAGTGCTCGCTACACAGGTTAGAGTAAAGAAGTTAATGATTTTTCATCTTACCTGCAAAATGTCCCTAACCAGGAGAAGCAAACCATTTTAGGATGCCAATGATTCAGCGTGGAATGAAACCCTTCAAGGCAACTTGTTTGCGCATCAGGGGACAGCCTTTTGATGTCATTGACCAGTCTGGTATTACCAAGTAGCCTTTTTAGCTTGTCATGTACATTTGATCCTATATGATAATAGCAAAAAGAAAATGGGCCATGGTGGATGTTGTTTGTTTCTATGCCTGTTCTTTCAACCTATCTCGATTACATTCTTATGACAAAAGTTGATGAGAGTGCATTTCCTTAGTCATATCAACAAATTATTTTATACAATGTAGTTGTTTTTAGCAGTTACAAATTCAATTTGTTTTGTAAGCGCAAACATACAGTACCACTTGACTGTTATAAAACAATGCTTATCTGACCAATGATTACTAAAATTAATATTAACAGATTATTCAGGCACTAGGGACAATAATAGAATAACAACAAAAAGATTAATATATTGAAAGACCTTTGTTATTTGGAGGGGTCAAGGAAGAATGAAAAGGTAAAATTTATTTATTTATTTTCCTAAGATTTTGTGAATTAAAATTTCTCTATTTAGAATAATTTTGTTACTTGTTCCATACCAATCTTGATCCACCTTCGACTTTCAATTTCCTCACCATGGGCACACTTTGGAAACAGGGGGGAGGAGTGGTTCTCGTGCATGTTGGAAACATGTTGCATAAATGACCGCCACTTGGCCACAATCATCTCCTGGAATCCCTGCTTGGTGGATGTAGCACACCAATAGAGATGATTGCGAACACCTTTCACCCAGTCGCCAATCTTTTCACATCCTTTTTCTTTAGCAAACTTCAGCATGCCCTTTCCAATTGATCTAGCAATGTGCCATATGTCAAAAAAGTGTAAACAATTAGTTTGACATTCCCGTATCCATTTTGCTATTCCCTGTGCCGGTCAGATATGAACACAGAAATATGGAGTCCAACTGACTGTAGATATGAGAATGACCTCTTCGCTCCCTCAAGCTCCATGGGTGAACTGCCACCAGTTTCATTTGCCTATTGTATACCAAAAACAAAAAATAACATTGCCATCATTCAGCTGTACAGTATATAATTATGTACACAATTAACCAGAGCAATGCAAAAGATAAGGTATACAGTCATGTACATTCAAACAAAGCATCACTCACTCACAATGAATCATGGGTTTGCTAACAACCACATCATGGGAGGTGTAGTGGCCTAATGCAGATACGAGCGCTTTGGAATTTGATCAGGATTATTGTGTTATGTTTGTAGGCAAGATAATTTACTCTCACAGTGACACTCTCCAACCATGACAAAATGGGAACTAGCAAATTATCAGGGGAATCCAAACAAAAAAATGTCGGGGAGGTTCCTGTGATGCACTAGCATCCCATCCAGGGGAGGAGAAATACTTCTACTAGTAGTCGTTTCATGCTACAGAAACCAGAGTTAAGCTCCAGCAGTGCTGAGCCACGTCTGATCTATAAGATTGGAACAGACTTTAACCTTACAGCTGTAGTAACTCCATGCAAAACAGTTTATTCTGAAGTAATCAATATACAATTTGTAAGTTCCCTGTCCGGAAAGATAACATAAGATGTTTTATTTAAAACATCAGGTTCACAAAACATTGGCATTTACCTGTAGAAGTTCAAAGTGCACCACTTTAAGAATAGTGTTGCAAAACATGGTGTAGGCACCATATTTTGCACTGTGCCCCATCGAGTCAAATCTCCCATCTCCACTCCACACCACATTTGCCACATCTTTCAATTGGGAAACAAGAGCTGCTCGATAGCGTTCCCAGTAATTAAGTACCACAGGGAACAAAAAGTTCTTCTGGTGAACAAAGAATGTTCTGGCACTGTAGGCTGACAGCCCCATGTGTCTGAAAACCAGTAATGTCTTGCTGATAGTAGCCCCAGCCATGAGTACACCAAAGCTAAGTAGGATATTACCAGCTGGGTATCTCCCAAAGATCAGTGGCTGGGATCGCCATGTGAATGCCTCATCACCACAGGTTGAACAATGCTGTGAGACAATCACCATGGTTCCTCTCTGTTTCATAGTGGCTTTCGGTTGACTTCGTTTACATTTGAAGCAAAACATGGTGAACAGGGATAGCAACATGGAAAAGAAAACAATGAATTTTGGCTCATCGTAGGAAGGCGTGCTTGGTTCAACCCTGAAATTTACAATGTTATTCACAGTTAGTTGTTATAAGTTGTTATTCAGAAATAATAGCATTTATTTGAAGCATTATTAATCTGAATTCCAATAAAGAAATGTATGTAAAAGTCTTCACGAGCCTAGTGTCCCACAAATGCCAGAGCTTATCAGGCTTTCTGTAGAATGAAGCGACTAGGAGTATCGCTACTCCCCTGGAAGGGATGCTAGTCCATCGCACGTTGCCACCAACATTTTGTCTTGGTACCGATTTATACTCCTTGTACCCATTTATTCTCCTTATAACAATCAGCCACATGCAAGTTTGTTCTTCAAATCGCTAAACTTGTCAATACCAACAATTAATTTTGGACATTAGATTGTCACTCATAGTTTTTAAGAGTTGAGAACATTGCCATAATTTTACCTAATGGTATTATTTGAGTCCTTCTCTTCTTCAAGGTCTTCATCACTTTGGGAACTGTAGTCCTCAGCCGAAGGAGCACTATCCTCAAGTGAGGCCCAATTTGTCTCCTCCTCCTCCTCCTCCTCCTCCTCCTCCTCATGTTCCACATAAGCATCAGGCACCTGATTGATTTCTTCATCTTCTTGTTCTCTCTCAATACCAGTAAATGACTGGTCCTCGTCATCCGACTCTGTCTCACTAACCTAGATCCACCACAAATACAGAATAAAATTAGCAAAATATGTGTTGAACTAAAAGTACCGTAAATCCTCGAATTAGCGCCTCCCCTTGAATAAACGCCCCCATCGAATAAGCGCCTCTCCTATCAGCCAAAATTTTAAATAAGCGCCCCACCTAAAATAAGTGCCTCCCCTCAAATAAACGCCCCTCCTATCGGCACAAATTTGAAATAAATACTCATGTTCTGTTGTTGTTTTTGCGCAAATGTTTTATTACAAAATAT
The DNA here is from genome assembly GCA_029204205.1 of Desmophyllum pertusum. Lineage (NCBI taxonomy): Eukaryota > Metazoa > Cnidaria > Anthozoa > Scleractinia > Caryophylliidae > Desmophyllum > Desmophyllum pertusum. The sequence continues at coordinate 1,769,325 of MU827306.1, read as the reverse complement.
GACCATACCGGTATCTGGCCACGATTTGTGAAAAATGAAGTAAACACCCCCGCGAATAAGCGCCCCCGACTTATCCCAAATTTGAAATAAGTGCCCCGGGTGCTAATTCGAGGATTTACGGTATAGCTGTTTTTAACTACTGTACATGTACATGTACATCTTAATTTTAAATTTATGTACATCTTAATTTTAAAAACTCAGAGGTGGAATAAAAGTACCTGGGCATTTTGCAGCAACTTTAATTTTTCTTTTAGTGCTTCATACCGCTTTTTTAGGCGGTTATGTTTCCTGGTCACATCTCTCCATTTCCTGCGGCTTTTGGCACAACGAGTACACTTTGTACTGGGAGTCGATGTGACTGTGGGTGGCGTAGTTGTGAAGATGGGTGGAGTTGATGTGACTGCAAGTGAAGAAGGAGGAGATGAAATATCTTCAAAACTTATTTCATCACTTGGACCAGCACTTGATGACATCATAATGTCAGGTATGGCGGATGAGCAGGTACTGGTAATTGGGAAGCTCAAGGAACGGGAAGCTGCAACTGATACATCAGAACTGGTGCTTGTTGCCATCTTCTGCCTCTTACTGGAAGCCTCAGGTTTTGCCAGGACATCTCTCATGATCTGAAAAGACCAAAGTGTGAACCTTATGCAAGACATTGAAATATGAAATGCCCCAAAACTAGGAATACATGTATTTAGAATTATCAAGGCTGAGGATTGCATTATCTGCTGAAGCCAAATGATGAAATAGATAACACAAACCAAGGCCTATTAAAGTTATAAATCTAGCTGCCAAGTGAGAACCAATTCATCATTGACTAATTCATCATTTTAGAATAAATATGGCATGGCACATGCATGGCATGCATGCATAATATATGTCACTTCTGTATGTATCTCAATGTCTACAGATCTGCCATTATATAAAAAATATTTAAAAAAGAGCTGCCATTATTCACAATTCCATGCATATAACCTACTGAAGATATTACATCAGAGTCACTCAGTTATCATAGCCTGGATGAACAGAGGAAGACAAGGTGCAAGGTGAGATAAAATATAAGGTGAGAAATTTCCACGAGCAAATATCCTCAAGAAAGTAACTTCAATCAATTCGTTTTTCTTCTCTTTGCATCAACAATCATAATTTTACGGCAGCTAATTTAAGCTCAAACTCATGCAAGACAACATACACAAATTTAGCTCTAATATAAACTTATATGTCAGCTTATAACAATCACAACAAGAAAGCACATGTAAAGATAAGTTACGTACCATTCGGCGCTTTCGAGAAGTGAGAGGAGAGGTATGAACAACAACCGTGTCCTTTGTAGGAATGGAACCTTTAATCAAAAGCCTCTTTGGTTGAACAGATTTCCCAGTGTCTGTAGAGGTAAACAATATGGGCTTGCTTTCGAAACACGCTTCGTCGAAATGAACCGAACACAACGTGGCTGACTTTGAGGGGACGAAATCTTTCCTGTGGATTCGGACAAACCGAGTCCACTTCTGCCGTAAAGTTTCGTCCTTTGGAAAATAGTGCATGGATATTTCCGGAGTCGACGAGTTATTCTCGCAGTTCGCTTTATTGGGGCCACCGGCCACGCAATAGTTCCCTCGCGTCTTCTTTACTCTCTTGTCCGCCATTACACTGAATTGTCTGGAACAATTTGCTACGTCACAGCCTTGTAATATGATCGTTTTGGCCGCGCACAGCATGGAACCACTTTTTTCCCCCAGCGAGGGCACTTCGGGCAGCAAAAACTCGGATTTTTCTCTCTTTAACATTAATTTTTTTTTACCATTTCGGAATGTAGACATAATGAGCTACATAAAAACGCAAAATTTTCGTTTACTTCATAGGCACTTTAAATAAACATCTGCTAATCCTCTTAGGCGGCAAATCAGCCACACCTAGTTGACAAGCTCCCCTAAGGAAGAAAGTTACTCTGCCTTGCGCCTTGCATGGAATCCGTCTGTGCACACGCCAAAATATTCACAAACAGTGAATGTCAATGCTGTGTTCTCATGCTGCCTTTTGCATGTCTGGTTCTAAAAACCAAGGGGTGCTGTGGTGTACCTCATCCAGGCGGGTTTCCCCCGGGGGGGGGGGGGTACTCCCTTATGTGGCCTATGCGGGGACGTGCCGCTGGACGAGGTATGGTTTTTGGCCTCTCTGCCCTAACAGGGTATATCATTTTATGCGAGTCTGTCCTAAACAGGGTCTGACCCTGTCCTAAACAGGGTATGGTTGTACGATTGTCGTCGTAAAAATATGGTTTATACAGTATTTAGAGATCGGAGACGTTTGCCGCGTATCAGTCAAACGTGATTAGCTACATTGAAACCTAAACAGGGTCCTAAAATAGAGCCATGATGTTGTCCTACAGGGTAGGTATTTTAGGGTTTTTTATTTTTTTTGTCCTAAACAGGGTCAGGTTTTCAAACCCTCAGTGGCACCCCTATACCCAAACATGGGTCAAGTCCTCCCCTCCCCCCCCCCCCCCCCCCCCCCCGGGCAGGTATCACAGAACTATTGCTCTTGCGCAACCCTAATATCTCAGGCTTCGGCAGATAACACCAACCTCGGTCTTGATAATTCTCGCTATCATGCTCAACCTCATCCAATAATTGTTTATTATCATTTCAGTATACCGTGACGAATAATTTATTCCAGTTAGCATTCTTCTTAATTACCTTGAACTTTTGATTCAATGATTTGCTTTCCTTTGCCAACGCCCTCCAAACCGTCACCGTGTCACTAGTTGTTTAACATGCTTAAGGCTCAGACACATGGTGCAACATAGCGCGCAATGACTTGCATCGTGTGCAACTTGCACGCAATATTTGCAGAAGTAGAATCTCGTTCTACTTCTGCAACATTGCGAGCAACAAATTTAATCGTGTCTAAAGACCATAGCTCTTCTTCAACATATTTGCCTGTTTTAGGCTTTCTTGTTTAATAGGGAAAAGTTTGTTAAAGGGGCACTGTCACAAGGATGCAGGCGCCAGTCTCAAGAGTCGAACTTGAAAAGGTTAGGCTAACTTTTTCAAGTTTGAGTTCCCAAATCCAAAATGGCATCGACTAGTGGCGGCGGCGGACACGGTGGAAAGCGTAGTAATTCTGGGTGAAAAAGAATATTCAATACCCCGACAAGAGCCAAGAGAGAGTGGACAAAACCCCATAAATGCATTTATCTTGAAGATAACAGTTTCAAAACATGGCTTGAAGCGAAATTCGCTGCAGGTTACGAAGGATACAGTGATACGAGACTGTCTTCGCGACACATTTGTTGTTGAGGAGACGTGTGATCGAAACAGATGTGACCTCAGCTGTGACCTCTCACGCGAAAACGTACAACACGGCTTTCCGTTCGAAAGGCTAAAAGTCATTCACTACCCGAACGGTTAGCAAGCCAAACGGCTGCTACTACCCGTTCAGAAAAAATGTTCGAACTGCTGCCCCTACCCATTCGGAAAAAATCTTCACCCGTTCCAACGGCTGCTGCTACCCGTTCAGAAAAAATCTTCACCCATTCGAAGCTAAGCCAGGTTATCCGTTGAGAAAAAATATTGAGCCGTTCAAACGGCAGCGGTTATCCGTTGAAAACTTATGTATGAATGGATAAATCTAAGCTTGGCTGTTAAAAGTGCATTGCGTTACGGCCGTTGCAAAAATATTTTGAATGCAAATCATGTTTCGGAAATACGTATGCGAACAGCGCACGTTGTTACAGTAATATGACTTTCATCTGTTTTACATAATCGTGATTAGAAACAAAATACATGCAAATATTTTCACTAACCGTCATTATCGAATGGCGGCCAAATAATTTATGGTCGACAGGAAGTGAGCAGTTTTCGCGCATGCGAATCCGTGACAGTGTCCCTTTAAATAGAATGAAAATGTTTAATAGCAAATGTTGCGCAAAATGTTGCAGCGTGTAGCCACATGGAGTGAAAAATGTTAACCGCAATATTGCACGCAATGTTGCACCTTCAAGTTGAATCTGAATCATGCAAATCAGATAAAAATAAATCATAGTTTTAGTCTCACATCGAGTTCCTACATGTGAAAATAAAGCTAAGCGGCTAATTGTCTGCTGGGCGAACATCCAAACAGCTACAACATACCTGCCCGTGCCAGTAACAGCTTTGGCTCCGTGTATAAAGTAGTGTCTCGAATGTTATAAGTACGTAAATGCCCGTGTATGGCTTTGGTACACTTGGCAAGCATTACAGTACTCTTCACATTGGCTGGATTGTCCACACTAGGACCGCATGTTCCCCTGCAATCTGCCCATACTGGCCACGTCTAAGATGAACTCCACTGGATGCTCAGCAAGTTCCTCGCTTCTCAGCTGTGCCACGTCCGGGGTGTGGTGCTCTTTACGTGTGTGATTGACCAATCCAGGATAACTGAATACATATATATTTATAGCGTTCGACATACGGCTGTGAAGGTGTCAAATTTATAGCGTAAAAATGCGCTGTTGTGCTATAAAGAACTGATCGCCACGATGGGATGTGACTACAACTGCTGGGTGCCCTGTGGTTTTGCCTGGTTAATCGTTAACATATAAAAACATTTGACAACTTGTCTCCATGTGCGATACAACTCGGCGATCTCGCTCTGTCTTTTGCTAAAAATGCTGTGGTTTCCAGGCAGGAAAAGCTTACTAAGGTAAGGAATATTCGGTCAATTGACTTTTACTTCTTAGATGATGCCACATTTGCGTTGTAAACAGACTTCCAATGTATAATTCCGTGATCAACATATCGGAACCGTCTAAGCAGAGTGGGTCAAATTTCAAAATATACTTGTCTAAATCTCCCTTAATAGCTTAGCACTGCGAGTACACAACTCCAAATTCAAGAATCTAGTTTCCTCTACTTAAAAACATAATAGAAAAGCAAACTGACGCTTATTTCGACGAAGGAATCCATTTTAAGAGCTGCCGTTTATTGATTTCCCTTTGTCACGCAAGGTCAACGGGTCGCTCATATTGCTCAAGTGACCTGTTTTGAAAACGCTCTCAGAATTTTCCGTTTTATTTACCCCAATTTTTTTTCGCCTGATGTTTAGTTGAAATGATTGTTCCTCGGAGTATAGTCTCGTTGGGTAAATCCATGTACCAGATTGCTTTTTGAGCCTTGAATTTAGCCAAAATTCGGTTGTTGCAACGAAGGTTGAAGGGTATAAATTTAAAATTTTCATCAAAAATTCAGGTTTATGTTTAATTTAAATTTTACACCGCTGATAACCAGTGGAAATAACAGATTTTGACTCCCTGGGTTAATCTTTTTGAAAAGGCTTTCAATATTTAAACAGGAGCTTTCGCAAAAGTCCCGATTACAGCGTGAATTTAGCCTGCTTCCAAGCGCAAAACACGAAAAATTCACTAAAAAATAAATAAAATTCTAAACGACCCAAAACTTATATTTTTAGAACTACAATCGTGGTCAAAACTGTTGAGACACTACCAAATTTCAAACAATTTGAGCACTACAGCCTATTTGTTCAACCCCCCCTCCCCCATTTCAATGTTGTTGCGTTGTGAAAACGATGTTAAATCGCAGCAGGATGAATTGGCAGCCCCATGAAACAACATTGAGCAGGGGGGAGGGGGATAAAAATATTTCTACCCGCTCGTTGGTTAAGTGACTTGTGAAAAGTGTGTGATATTCATTTGTCTCAACTAGTTTTGACCACGATTGTAGTTCACTGAGGACTTTATTCTGGCAAAGTTTGGGGAAAACGCTTTTTTCTATCTTGCATCCCTTAGTCGGTCCTTACAGCAAACCGCTCTTACAACCTTAGCAGGATGTCCGTACTGTCCCTCGAGGATTGTCATTGCTTCTGAATAGCCATCTTCAATCTCACAGTGTTTAATTGCTTCTTTGGCATCTCCATGGACAAAACTCAATAGGTGGGTAACTTTCTCCTTTCCAGTGAAGCCCTTTTTGTCCAACCAGTCCTGCATCTGTTGCTTAAATACCGGAAACTCAGCAGGGTCACCAACAACCTTCGGAGGATTCGGTTTGGGGATTCCCTGTCTTTGTAGCATGGCTTTCATAACTGTCGTTGCCTCCGTGTTTTGTTTCATTACACCAACTAACTGCTGGTTCATCTGAACTAGTGAGTTCGCAAGGCTCTGGTCGAGACTAGATAGGTTTGTCTTCTCGTTCAGTGGCGTAACTTTGGTCAGACTGACGTCACTTGATTTGCTGTTAAAAGTTCCCCTTTCGATCACGTTACCTTGTACTTCCTCTTTCGGGGTTGTCAACGGTGCAAGCTGATATCTCTCAAAATCTGGCGGACTCGGACGCTCTTGGTTAGGAGTAGAAGTGGGAACATCTTCATCAGTGAGAGCAATGTTTTCCCTGGTAGGCAGCCCCAGTATCTCCTTCACCAACTCCAACCGCGGTCCGTCACCGCTGCCACCCAAAGCTTCATTCTCTAATTGCTCATCGGCTGCTAATAGTTCTGCTTTGTATTGTGCGCATTCTACTTCGTCTCGCAGGTCCTGTAAGTGCTCTTCAAGTTGTGTCTCGGCCTTCTTGGTTTCTAACTCAACCCTTGTCATTTCATATTGAGCCTGTTCCTGTATTTGCCTTTCTTTTAGTTGGGATTTCCTCATAGCTTGTTGCAGTTTTAGCCTTGCGATTTCTGCTGACCATGCAGCGGTGCGAGCTTTGGAAGACGTGGAAGACCTCTTTGAGTTGGTGCTACTAGTTACAGATTTAGCTTCTTCAATCTCCGAATGACGACGTTCGGCGACCGGAACAGTGGGAGTCACGTTTTCTTTGAGCGTGTTGATAAATATCTGGCGATAATCTGTTATTTTTCGCTGGAGATCTCGCTTTCCATCCCTATGGATTGCAGGTCTGTTGATTCAGTAACAATCGCAGCGTAATCCTTGTACAACTGTTCGAAATTCCGCCTTTCGAGAGTTAGTCTTTCGAATTCCAACTGTACGTCGGCGGGGTTGATGACAACATCCAAACCGGATATCTTGTTGAGTGTGGTTTCGATAATTTGCATGCATTTCTGTAATTCGTTTTTCAATACTTCGTGTGATTGCGTAACTCCTCCCTCCGCCATATCGCGTAGAAGTTCGCTAATATCGCCGTCCTAGTTCATTTTGTAACCAAAGTCTATTTCTTCTGTAATTTCGCCTTCCTGTTATCCAGATCAAACTGTTGTAGGAAACAAATTTTTGGAATTTTGAAATTGCTAGAATAATTAATTTAAATCAGCTAGGAACATATCCTTGAAATAAGTGTAAATTACAAAACAATCAAATAAAGCGTATTCTTACTTACATCTGGTGGCGTTAGAAGGGATAACTCATTCAATTCGATGCCTTCGTTTTCAGTGTTCAGTGTCAACTAATTTCGTTGCTTATTCTATTCTCTCTCTTTCTCCGATTACAAACAATCACTCTTTTCTCCAATTACAACAATCACTAAGTCACTGATTACAAATAATTAACCGCTGATCATTTAAACCATAACAAAACAATGGCAATAAAAATGTTCAATATCTGTTCTCAACAATAGTGTTTAACACATCATTGTAACTTGCCTGTTGTAATAAAAATTTTGACCTTTGCAGTTTGTTAACGACAATTTAATGAACAAGACTTCCGTCAGAGAAGTGGGAACCCTGAAATATTTCAGAGAAAGGATAATGAGGAGAATGCTGGGAGAATGAGGAGGAACATTGAGACTGAATCTTTTGATGGAGCATACAATTGGTGGAACCAAAGTGCTCATCAATTCAATGGGAGCTAACAAAACAAAGAAAGCAGTACTGAGGTCCACAAGTGCTGTTCATGGTGAACAGGAAATTGCCTTTTCTTATGATCAGGCAGCTTGTGTAACAGCAAATTCCATATGTCACACAAGAAAGTCCTCAGTGGTTGACAAGCAACTGATGATGGAGGATCTTAGAAAGATTCTCCCATTTACACTTGTTCCTGGTAGATGCCATGCTTCATTTCCACACATTCCAAGTAGCCCTACTAAGTTGATTGACTGGCCCAAATTTCACGAGGATTGTGCAAACACAAGAGGAAAATGAACAACAATCAAGTAGTGGAGGCGGGAGAAGATTCTTCTGGAGACAAATAATTAGTTGAAAGAAATACATCCTGTAAGTACTAAGTATTTGTTCATTTTGCTAGCTTGTATTGTTGCAGATTTCATAACTCTGAAGTTAAAATCAAATGTGGAGGGATTTTAAAATAACTGAATGATGTGGTCTGACTGATGGCGAAGTGGTTCAAAGTTACAGCAGTTTGAAACATGTATATTATTGAAAAACTAAATGGGATCCTCCTTTAGTTAATTCCCCCTTCCATCTCACATTTTTTCTGATGCTTTGGAAGAGGGTTTAGGGATGGGGCTAAATATCTACTACCTGTTGTGACAAACCAAGCTTACACACTTTGTACAAGTCGGGAGCCAAATATACACACAGAAAAATAATATTCCCCTTTCTCCTAATGTTGTCTTTAAGGGCTTAAAATATTGTAGCGTACACATTCAGACCCAAACAACATTGATTAGAGGGGAGGGGGAGAAGAAATGACAATGAAACATGTGTGCAAGCAAAAATGACTCAAATTAAGTTAAGTGCCTCAACAGTATTGTCCAAGATTGTAGAATTTACTAGATGTAAGTACATGTACCTTGTATTACTTCTTAAATAATTTTGAAGATATCAGCAGCTTGTTGCATATTACATCAATAATATCACAAGTCAGTCCCACTGATTTTCCTACACCAAACATTATCCGTTTCCCAAGTAAAAGCTTATATTGTTCTAGTTTCTCCTTAACTCCTTGTCACCTGCCTCCAAAACAGTGAAATTTGATCCTATTGTTTGTTTATTTATTTTCTCAACAGCCATTTACAATTATATGGAAAGTCGTATCTCTTTTGAAAGGGTAGTAAATAAACTTTCAGGAAAAATATTTTTTTCCCAAAAAACCCCTAATAGTTTAATTAGTTATTTTATTTTATTTTAATTATTAACTAGCATAAATTAACATCAATAGCAACAACATTTTGACAAAAAGCAACTTATTTCAAAATGATGACTTGTTATAAGGACAATTTAAAAGCAAAAATGTTCCTTGTTATATTGGCAACATATCCTGCAAATTTGGCTGAAAATGGTAAGTATAAAATAAATTAGTATTTTTAGCTCAGCATCATGCTGAGGTATCGTTGTAAAATGGAAAAATTTGTCAGTTTATATGATGATGAATGGTGTAAACTTTTCTTGGTAATTCCGCTGACCAGCGCATAATGCCTGGGAAATCGCAACACTAAACAACATTGCGGGCGCAATATTTGGTAGTTATTGTGGGTCGGGGTAGTAGCCTTATCTCACAGGAAAACAAAACGGCGGATTGTTTCCGATTTCTCCAGATTTCTCTGACTTGTCACGTCTTACACATTTAAAAGATAGACCTTTAGGAGTTCCGATGCCAACAAATGCATAAATTCTGCAATTCCTTTGTTCCTCGGTTTGAGAAATGCTTCTTTCACGAATTTACATCATGTTTCTTTATCGAAATACATCGACAAATTATTTGGAGATGAATCAAGGGGTTTATACAACTTCATTGAAGCACCGGGAACAGGACGGTTCCAGCAGGGAATATTTTAGGCAAACTACATTTCTCGATGGCCGAAACTGATCTTTGGCGAAACTGATCTGTTCAATCGGCTGAAACTGATCTGTTCTGGACCCCTTCTGGACCCCTTCGATAATTTCTCAAGGCATATGGATTTTCAAGGAAAGACATCGAAGTACGGTAAGCTTAAATGTTATTTCTAAATGTTGTTTGATTTATAACAAAAATTATTGTTTAACTGATCTTTTGATTCCATTAAACTTTTGAAATCTGGCATACGAAGGTGTACAATTCGATCGATCGATCGATTAAACAAACAGCTTTGAACCGAAAATAAATAAAATGTAAGGGATTTGAATAAGCTTAAATATTTTGGCTGCAAAACCTTTTTGCTTGTTATTGTGTAGATATAGTTTCCGTGTAGAAAAGCAGGCTTCATCTGAGGCTTGTGTAATAGCACATATTATTTTAAATTCAAGTTCTCTGATGGATTTTTCTACTATAGTTTTATTAAGTTATATTGTATGAATAGTACTAAAGTCCCTTTTATCTAAATCAGTATATAAACACAAAACATTCATTACCTCTGTTACACATACTTATGAACAGTATAGACTAGTAGGTAATATTTGTACTAAGAAGCCTACATGCACCTTCAGGCGAATTATATGGTTGTGTATTTATGAATCATTGATTAGCAAGACTCTAAGTCAAATTCCAGAGGGTGGGGACAGCAATGGAGGTCAAATGCACTGTATATGCCCAGCCTCCCCCCTTCCCTTTTCCTCGGGCTTAACATTCATAGGTGAATAAATACCGGAGTCAAGCCAGAACTTTAAAATAATACTAATCAATGATTATTTTAAAGTTATTGTGATTTGTATTATTGAGTTCGGGCTGACTGTTGCTCAATATACATATATATATATAATTATATATTGAAAATAGAAAAAACTACACTTTCATCCCGACAAGCCTGTTTCGTGATTGCTCACTCTTCAGGGGATTTTAATGACAAGAATATTCATAACCATCGTTCAAATACTATAAAATTTACATAATAACAGAAAATTTGAATATTGAGTTGTTTCGTAGCAACGCTTTGTTCCTGTGACGGCAAGAAGATACAATTTCGTTACGATTGTTATGACAGATCAGGTACTATAAAATTTGAATGTTTGAATGTTTAGTTGTTTCGTAGCAACGCTTTGTTCCTGTGACGGCAAGAAGATACAAGTTCGTTACGTTTGTTAAGTGATGACAGATCAGGGCAGCAAATGATGAGAAATTTCTCTTTAAGACAGAGATTACATCTTTTACTTGAGCTGTTGTAGGATGAACTAGATGAAATGATGCGCCATGAGATAGAGTGGTCAATGTTGCTGTCTTTAAGAGTCCAGATATGTTTGCTGAGTTCGGTAGAGTTCCTGTGTTTTGCGTGCCGGAATGATGCAGTGTGATTTCTGTATCTTGTCTTGAAGTCGTTTGCTGTGAGACCGATGTATGTTTCAGAAGTGTTATTGTCGTTGCATTTGACGGTTGCTTGGTAGATAACTGATGATTGGAGGCAGTTTCCGTTAAGCGGGCATGTGTTCTTTTGTCGGCAGTTGCATGATTTGTTGTCAACTGTGTTATCTGCGGTTTCATCGGCGCGTTTGGATGAATTCAAAATACGCTTGTTGCGGTTGTCGATAAACTGTTTAGTGTTATTCATGCAACTGTAGCTCACCTTGATGGTATTGCGATTGAAGATTTTCCTGAGCTTGTGCTCTTTGGGGAAGTGTTTGTCTACTAGGGTGAGGAATCTGTGCCCGATTTTGGTGCTGACATTTTATTGGGGGTAAAATAACAGTGAAACAAATCCAAGGGAAACGACTTTTGGTTCGTGTTATTGGGTTTTTTGAAAAATCGAGGATTCGAGAAATTGGGATTGCACTGTCTATTTATATATTCGTGTCTGCAAAACGTAAGAGTTGCGTGACATAAAACTTGATATAAGACTGCTGACCAGTTTATACCACAGAAAGTGTCAAATAACTCCTGCCCAGATAACATGGCAAAGCCCATCCCCATTTTTAACAGGGAAGAGCCAACAACTGCATTCAATGAATGTCATTAACATCAATTACATGCTGAGCTAGCTCATGAGAGCCTTTGATTTAGTTTGGCATCAAATTTTAATTTATGCAGGAATTTGACCTGAAACATTGTGTCAACATTCCACTCAAAATTTATCTCTGTCGTTCCATAAGAACGTTTTCTCCTCTCCCTATACTGAAATATGAATCCTAACATGTATTCAAAGCATCAAACAAGGTTTTCAAATGTAAAAAGCGAATCAAAATATCATTTCAGTTGCATTTGTGTTCATTCGATCGATCGATGCAATATTTCGTAACACTTATCTTGGTTCTTCGCTCGATTTTGGAGCTCCAGATGCAATTCAATTTCCTCACTGCTTGGCATCCCTTCTGGATCACTTTCCTCGTCCAAAACCCTTGCTAAAATTTCCCAAAGATCGCCAGTTCCGTTCGCATGAAGACTCCATTTTAAAATTGAAAATCACTTTACGGGAAAATACGTTGTGTAGCTTACAATAGAATGTACCTGTTCAAACTTGCTAGGGGACTGGGCTAGAGCCTAGTCACGCCAGTCTCAAAAATCACACAAAGCGGTCAAGGGACAAATTAATTTCAATTTTTCTTGTCATCGTAACTGGAGTTACGAAATCCTGGTAAGCCGTTGGCAATGAGTTAAGCTTCACCCTTTGAACTGAAGAGCATGTGGCAATTTACATTTGTGCAAGGGCATCATCGTCAACAAAAGTATTGAGTGGTTTCAACTGGCTCGAATCTGATTTACAAATTTCACAGTTGTAGCTCTTTAAACACACAACACAAATGCAAAGATTCACTATTTGGTTTTGAAAAATCAAAGTAGTTAAGAATAATGTTGCATCTACATTTTGAATTTTCATTTCTACAGTACTCTCTCATTACATCACTCATTCCGTCTCTATTGGCAGTAATGCCACTCTTATTGTAATACAATGTTGCCTTTGCAGGTTGACCCTTCCATCCAGCCCTACCACAGGCAGCCCAGGCTCTGTATGCGAATATTAAATATTCAATGTTGATGTTCATGGCGGAAATTTGAATATTTATAGCAAATGTATGAGAAACTCACGAAATACATTCTAAATGCTATATTTTCGAAGGAAACTAACTAAAACTGACTTACATTGTGCAAGTGTTTTGTTATTTTGAAGTTTGGGTGTTCCTGGTGCCAGTTTAAAGCCATTTAGGCGAGTTTTGCTTTTTCAGTTGACCGTCCATTATGAATAATTTAAAGGCCGGCGACAATTATGTGAGAACGGATCCAATGGTCCGCACTCGAAGCTCAATAAATTCCACAAAAATGCTCCAGTCTCCTCAAAATTACCTTCATTGCAGACGTCCATGCTCTTAGCTTCTGTTCGCTACCCCCAGGGTTCCAAGGTTGACTTTAATTGCTCGAGAAACGCTCGTGTTCGAGCTCTTGTCTTTTAAATTTTCTTTCGCGTTGTGCGTGTCCCCGACATCTGAGACATCTCAATTAAAATTCAGCGTCATCGTGACAAAATTTACCTCGACCGTGGAGAGGCATGGTGCAATTGTTACCTTGCCCAAAAAACCCCGGTGGGATGGTCCCTTCAGTCGATTTGACCGGAAACGGAAGGAAAATAATCGGATAAGGGAGACGAAGGACAACGTCGTTTTTTTTTTTTTTTTTTTTTTTACTTCAGAATCTCGCGACTCTCTAGTTTCATTCAGTTGATCTTTCGGTGTCAGAACTATCCTCTGCTTAATAATTTAAATGCAGCGTTCAAATACCAAGTGAAACTTCAAAAATTCGTCGTTGCCGTTTACGTTCTCCGAAAGCTCTGAAAATGGTCGTTTCACGTTGTTGTTTTGCATAAAACGGCACGTGCGGAGCTAAACAGCGTTCCAAGTTTTTTATGCCGCTTGAATTCGACCGCTGAAAACGTCGTAATTGTTTATGGCGGTTTAATTCACAACTTATGTTGTAAAAACGTGTGGAAAGATATTTGATGCAGGGTTTATAATTATGAGCATAAACTCGCTTACTCCAGAACAAGCCGAAATTCTTGAGTTTGCTAAAAGTGGGCACAATCTCCTGATCACCGGTCAAGCTGGAGCAGGAAAATCAACGGTGGTGAACTCCATAAGAAAAGACTGCCAACAGCGTGGTCTGAATACAATAGCTCTGCACGTGAGTTCAACATCTCAAGCGGTAAATTTTTTTTTTCCCAAATAACAACGTGAAACGACCATTTTCAGAGCTTTCGGAGAACGTAAACGGCAACGACGAATTTTTGAAGTTTCACTTGGTATTTGAACGCTGCATTTAAATTATTAAGCAGAGGATAGTTCTGACACCGAAAGATCAACTGAATGAAACTAGAGAGTCGCGAGATTCTGAAGTAAAAAAAAAAAAAAAAAAAAAACGACGTTGTCCTTCGTCTCCCTTATCCGATTATTTTCCTTCCGTTTCCGGTCAAATCGACTGAAGGGACCATCCCACCGGGGTTTTTTGGGCAAGGTAACAATTGCACCATGCCTCTCCACGGTCGAGGTAAATTTTGTCACGATGACGCTGAATTTTAATTGAGATGTCTCAGATGTCGGGGACACGCACAACGCGAAAGAAAATTTAAAAGACAAGAGCTCGAACACGAGCGTTTCTCGAGCAATTAAAGTCAACCTTGGAACCCTGGGGGTAGCGAACAGAAGCTAAGAGCATGGACGTCTGCAATGAAGGTAATTTTGAGGAGACTGGAGCATTTTTGTGGAATTTATTGAGCTTCGAGTGCGGACCATTGGATCCGTTCTCACATAATTGTCGCCGGCCTTTAAATTATTCATAATGGACGGTCAACTGAAAAAGCAAAACTCGCCTAAATGGCTTTAAACTGGCACCAGGAACACCCAAACTTCAAAATAACAAAACACTTGCACAATGTAAGTCAGTTTTAGTTAGTTTCCTTCGAAAGTATAGCATTTAGAATGTATTTCGTGAGTTTCTCATACATTTGCTATAAATATTCAAATTTCCGCCATGAACATCAACATTGAATATTTAATATTCGCATACAGAGCCTGGGCTGCCTGTGGCCCTACCAGATTCTTGGTGGTAATGCTCCATCCTTCTTGGAACTCCAAAGTGGATCACTTGTTCAATGCAGGGTGAATCAATGCCCATTCCAAATGCAATGGTAACCAATACTACTCTTTGAGGATTAACCTCAGTTACATTACTCAAAATTTCTTTCTTCATTTTTTTGCTTTGTGGAGAGTGAAACTGAACAAAGAGCCAATGTTTTGGAAGTGCTTCAGCCCCAGAGGGAAAATATTGATCATCTCCAAGTTTTTGTTGTAAAAATGTGAAGCCAGAACCACACAAGTCAAGTGAGGTGTAAATAACAGTTGAAGGATAATATTCTTTTTGTAATTTCAATTCAGCTGCTATTTCAGTGAGAAGATTTTCAAACTGGTCTTTGTTGCACTCCTTATTAAAATGTGGTCTTGTGATGACTTCATAAAAAATATTTGGTCAGTTGGGATTCTCAATAATTCTTACGGGATTTCGCATTTCAAATTTTGAAATGATCATGTCCTGATAAGCTTTTGGGGCTGTTGCAGTCATGGCCAGGAAGGGCTTTGCTGGAAAAGCAGATGCTAGGCAGGACAGATTTCCATACTCTGGTCTAAATTCATGACCCCTGTAAAAAATGAAACAAAACAAAAACAATAATTAATTAAAGACATTTGTAAAATGTAAATGAGTCAAATGGTGATAAAACCTAACAGGAGAGCCTGCTTGTAAGCTAGCTAGTAAACACTCAGTCAATATGCCTGTCTCTCTGACTGATTTAGAAAAGGGTCTGGCATTACAAAAATGCCCACTCGGGCAGCACAGCAATTACTCAAGGCAAAGCAGAAAATTTCACTTGCAGGAGTGTACTCACATCCAGCTATTAAACACAAATGCCTAAACTACATATGGTATATACATTTAGCTGCTGTACATTAACACACAACTTTGACCTTAGGTAACACAACAAGGCAAAGGATTCCAGTGCTCAGCAACAATCATCTGTTGGAAGCAAGACAAAGGCATTCCAGGATTTGTAATTATCAGCTTGTTGAGGGAAAAAATCAATGACTACCCTTGTAAAGCCATAATTCAAACACCATGATGTAAACTTCGAGCTGGAGCCCGCCAGATTCAGAAACTATTAAAATTATTATGCCACATTTCTGACACATGATTACCAGATGTTCTCTCCCGAGGGTTGAGAAGATCTGGGTACGAGATAAACAACCCTTGTCCTTGCTTTCCATGAGATTTATTTAAAATTAGAATACCTATTAGTAACGATGCATACACCTAACAGAGATCAAACGGTATGATCCACAGAATTTATCAACCCTTTTGGATCCAAATTTGATTTCGCTTGGGGCCTGAAAACCATTTTGTAAGCCTGGCCAAACAGAGTCGCAAATTATCGCAAGTTTCTATCTTGCGACTCCGTTTGTCCACTACTCGCAGATCCGTGCATTTACTGCGTTGAGTTTGATCAAGCTGAGATTCGTACTCAAGTAGGTGCAATTTTTTAGTCCTGGTCGTACAGAGACACAAGCTACGTTATCATAAGTTTTAAATTCAAACTTGCGATAACTAGCGACCCTGTTTAGTGGTATTAAAATAAACAAGTGCATGTGCATGTTGAGCCAACAATAAGGCTAAATAAAATTTTACACGGGAAATTGGTGGGAGTCTGATAATCTCATTCCCACAGCCTTCGCTCGTCAGCGGCAACAAACTAGAATGTCATGTCACAAGATTGCTTTATATTTGGTGGTTTTAACTGGAAAAGGTAATTTATCTTGCTTTTGAGCATAGTTAAAGTAAATTACAATTTGGCTCCACTGCCAAGGAATAGCCTGCGTGCAGACGTCTCCTTTTCCTTGCTTCACGCGGAAAAGTGATGTCTGCGAAACGGCGTTCCTAATCGTGTTCCAGTGTCTCGCTGTTTCTCCAGGATTCAGGGACCGCGCTCTGATTGGTTGCTTGACGGTAGCCATTGTTAGAATCATTTCTGATTGGCTATCGTCCGAAATTCTTGAGATAATTTATTCACATGAATTTCAGCGGGGTTTTCCATGACAGATCAAAACATGGCGGCTAAACCTGTGCAAACATGTGTGATTTAGCCTGCAATTGTGTGCTGTGTTTTTCACCTATCATAAATCACCTTGTTCAAAGTCATGGGCAATTTAAAGTGTATGAAGAAATCCTTTCTTTGCAGTTTGTGGTACACGTTTGTTTGCCGTACATTTGTAAACAGTGCGTTGGAAAGTTACGCAAGCGATGAGCACATCAAAACAACTTGAGACAAATCGAAGAGGAACTATTCGACGACTACAGTAGTAAAGCTTTCAAGGTAGGACTCTCAGTAAAGAAAAGAGTTCAAACCCTTGGAGAGGACGGTGTAGAAGCATCGGCTTCTCCCGAGAAGCAGATGCATTTAGACAAATCGTTATCTTTAAGTTCGCTGAACAGTTCGCCACTAATTACATCAACTCCAGTGAAAAGCATTTAAGAGAGAATTTTTTTGGTGACCGCGTGAAATCAGAAAAATGTGGCACATGATGAAAAAAATCACTACCTTCATATTTCGTCCAGAGATACCCTATAGTGAGTCAATAAACGTGGTGCAATTTTTTTGTTCAAATCTTTTTTTATTTTCTAGAAAATTCGCAAAAACTGTAACGGCCGTCCACGGCCATAAAATGGCCGAAATGAGTGCTGCGAGTATGAGCACAATAACTATGCTCCTCAACAGCGCAAAAGGAAGCAAGCCTTTTTTCAATTTGTACATTTGTTTAGGAGGCATTAACAAATGATTTGAGTCTAATAACAGAATGATTCACTTAATTTTGAATTCCCGGCACGGGTTTGAAAATCGCCAATATTTCATTGTTTAAAAATCTCAGTTTGGAGCAGTTTTTCAAGAAACATTTTTCCTATGCGGTATAACTCAGAATCACTTGAAATTAAGATTTTTGATTAGTGGAAATGTTCTTCTTTCCAAGGATATAAAAATTAGTCTGGGGCTTTTAACTACCGCAAAGAAAAAGCCCGTTAAATTTCGAGGAAATCACAACACCGACTTGTCAACAACCACAAATAATCGAATTACGCTTTCTGTTATCAAAGCCAAAATTCAACCGAAATCATATCGCTTAGCCCTCTACTGGATCAGAAACTCAATATAGTAAGCTTACCTCGTAAAGCCAGTGGTTGAAGGTTGGTTTTTACCCGTACTTTCGTTTCAAATCGCCATCATGGACAGTGTTTACCAAATCACACAATTAGCATTAAACTGTTGCCGAAGGCTCTTCCATGAAACATCGCATTTCTTGGCAGTTCCAACCATATATCAGCTTCCATACAGCTATTTATACAAGAGTCTTCTTTTTACAATCAAAAACCGTGCGTTTTGATCGTTTAAGTGGCAGAAGATCAAAGCTTTAGAAGCGAAACTTTGATCATTTGTGTGTCACGCAATGACATGTCACACATTAGAGGCTCGGTTACCAAGTTGTACCAGCGAATCAGTTTGGGTATTGTTGGAAAAAGACTGTTTAAAATCTAGAATGCTGAAACTGATATGAAGTTAATTATTGCGACGTCCGACAAAACTGTGCAACATGAATCAGGGAAGCTTAGGGAGTAATGTTAGAGTTTTCGCCAAAAAAAAATTACTGTGGAACCCCGCCTTACGGCCACCCGTTAATACGGCCAGGTCGTTATTACGGCCACTTTATTTTGGCCCGAACAAAAGCTCAGTCAGTCATTTTCTTATTTAAAGAACCCCTTTAATACAGCCACCCTAATACGGCCAGGTTTCTTTGGCCCGTAGGTGTCCTGTATTACACGATTTTAAATCTGAATTCTGTTTTACTGCTATGGCTCTAGCCGGTACCCTAAACGACTCAGCTATACGTTATTGTAACGTTTCTCATCTACCATTTTGGAAGTAATTGCTTTGTGTAAATCAGTAGCTAAGTCCATCCAACGATGACTTCGTGGTTATCAATAATGTTTAACAAATATTTTATTTTTTCAGGAATTCGCACTTGCAAAGTTTATAAACACCACGATGTTTATAAACACCATGATGTAGGCAAAAATGACGCACTACTACGTTCGGTAATTCGTTCAAGGTTCTTATCTCTACTGAAATGATTATGAATCTAAATTGCATACTGCGTGTTGCTTCTATTATAACGCAATAGTCGCGCTCTGTCCTCCATTCCGTAGTCTGAAGTGTCAGCCGTCTCCTCGCCCCACTCCCCCCCCCCCGTGGGTCCAGATCTCACCTCGCCTGGCCCCACTGGGGTGGGGGGGGGGGGGGGGGGGGTTAAGCTTGCCAGTACCCGAACCGTCATTCCTTGGAAGTCGTGTCCCAGTGTCGGTGCACTTCATGTAAATAGTAACGAGATCTAAGATACCTGGCCTGATGTCGTCTTAAAATTTACGTGAGCACGCAGCTAGTGAATGTAAATTAGCCTGCAGCACAGGTGGTTTAGGAATTTTTTCCGTCTAGTGCTCTGCGCTCGCGCTTCGCGCACACCGAAAAAAACCTAAGCCACGTGTACTGAAGGCTAATGTTCCCTGAAGAAGTCAAGCCGTGCCTGACGAAATATTGGAAAATATAATCACATTTATCCCATCCGGTACCTTCGTATTGTCCGTTGGCCCTTTCAGAATTTTACAAAGTTTTAATGTAAAGACGCACGCTTCGCGTGCAAACAACGTGCGTTTTTACGTCTGGTTGTTATGCGTAGCCATTACTTTTGTTTAGAACATGTATATGTATTAAAGCAAGACATGACTGAGGCCCCCCATCCACACAAATGCGTTTTCGTTTGAAAACGCATCGCTCAAAACGCTACAATAGTCATCTGCGCATGCGACAAATAGACGAATGACGTCAGCGTTTTTGAACGAAAGCCTCCGTTTTCGCTGTCCACACACACATTTTCAAATGTCTCCACTCTGGACAGCGTTTTCAAATGTATGCGTTTTCGATGAAAGTGTTGTAGTGTCGAAGATAGGCGAAAACGCATCCAAAAGTATGCGTTTTCAATCGTAAACGCATTAGTGTGGACGGGACCTCACCACACTGATGCGTTTTCCTTGTTCATAATTACATAAGCTGATTTGAATGTTGAAACGCGCTAGCTGGCATAGACGCACTCACTGACATTAAAACCGCACAAGGGCGCGTTCGTGTTTAGAAGGGAACATATTACTAGACGGTAATATAAGATTGATTAGTGAACCAAGGGATTATGTGGATAAGCACTTATGGGTCACTCCCGTGTCCTTCTCAGTGGGGTGTAACGTCGCCACCAGCCCAGTTGTACTTATAAGTAAGGCAGACGAGTCCCGCGGTGTGGTGTCTTTATCCGAGAAGGCTGAAAACATACGCGCTACCACTTGTAGTCATAACCCACTGATTAATTTCCGCGCACTCTCGTTGGACGAAACACGCCACGTGGTACAAAATCGGACCGCATGCAAGTATCAGATTATATACAGCTGTTTCGAGAAACGTTGTCGGAAAAAAGCGCACGCGACAATCCCGAAAGGTAATCTGGGATATGATCAGTAAGTACGTTCCTGACACTGTAGCTGTCGAATCAACTTTTGTTGCTTTATTTTAGCACTCGCAAACATACTTCCACGGCGTCTCATGCCATTTTCTCAGATTTCCCTGAAATGCTAAAGTCAAAGAACCGTGAACTTAAAACTACCCACAATACCTTTCAGGATCGTCGCGTGCGCTTTTTTCCGACAACCTTTCTCGAAACAGCTGTATATTCAGTCCGATTTGATACCCGTCGCCCGAGTAGGTACAAGGGCTAATTAAATACGAGCTTTGTGCTGGACATTAAGATACAACCCTGATTTAAATTTTTCGTAAGCTTCCCCTATCATAAATTAGCAAAATTACACAGACTTACTACAGAGCCAACAGGGACAAATATGCCCGTGCGTCGAACGGAAGGATTGTCCTCGAAAGCGCTTTGTCGATGCCGCGGTCGGCCCTTTGCGATTTCCCTTCCTTGGCAGGTCTCGATAATTCTGCTGGAACACGACACTGTTGCGAGCCCTCCTCCATCCAATGCCCAAAGGGGGAATGATGAGCTGGGTAGATAGTCATGTCCGAAATATCAGGAGGTGTAGTGAAAAATATTGATGCTCGTGCTAAAATTAAATCGACTTCGGACTCCACACATCATTTACGCCTACAGACTGTTTGTGTGCCGAGATGTGTTTTACACATAAACCCAGAGGGAGTATCACAGCACCTTGTTCTTCAACCCGACTTCGCTTATCTTGGGAGCAGTGTCCCCCAGCTAATCTCTGAAAAGAGCAATTATATTGATGTCCATTTTCAGTACTCTAGGTACTTTTCTACTTTTGTGATTATTTATGCACTTCTTGCCTCTGAACAAAATTCCGACCAAACAAACCTTCGTTCTTTAATATTTGCTTAGCAAACTTTGAATGGCTCGACGGTCATTATATTGTTAGGAACCCCACCTTACAACCTCGTTCCCAGGGACTTTTCCCTTCCCTGGGAACGAGGTTGCCCACCTTAAACTAATTTAATTTCTGATTTTACCAAATTGATCTGAGTAAATGAATTATACTCTTATTAGAAACAAAAGCATATATCCGTGAAGGTACTCAAAGGATTTGCTTGGCGCCTGCTGAACCTTCAGTCAAAGATCCTGTATAGTTTCTACCTTCCTTCCTTCCGTTTCAAACAGACAAAAATCCTCAAAATAATTATCATGTCCGCAAACGTCAATCAGGTGCCCCCTTATATCCTACAAGCCGTTTAGGCGGTACAGAACAACGGTACAACAGGCTTTTTTTTTTGGCGAAAACTCCAACATTACTTCTTGAGCTTCCATGTCTTCCATGATTCCTGTTGCACACATTTGTCGGGGGTCGCAATAATTAACTTCATACATTTTTTAGCATTCTAGATTTTAAAAGCGTTTTTTTCCAACAATAACCAAATATTCGCTAATCCGCAACATATATAGGACCATAATAGCCAGTTCCAGGCGTTCGGATAGTGGAGGAGAGTCGCGAAAAGACGTGCGAAACGCGAAGAGTAGCGAGGAAAGTACTACTTGGTAACCGAGCCCCTTTTGTAACGGGCAAATGCAACATGTCATTGCGTGACACACAAATGATCAAAGTTTCGCTTCTAAAGCTTTGATCTTCTGCCACTTAAACGATCAAAACGCACGGTTTTTGATTGTAAAAAGAAGACTCTTGTATAAATAGCTGTATGGAAGCTGATATATGGTTGGAACTGCCAAGAAATGCGATGTTTCATGGAAGAACCTTCGGCAACAGTTTAATGCTAATTGTGTGATTTGGTAAACACTGTCCATGATGGCGATTTGAAACGAAAGTACGGGTAAAAACCAACCTTCAACCACTGGCTTTACGAGGTAAGCTTACTATATTGAGTTTCTGATCCAGTAGAGGGCTAAGCGATATGATTTCGGTTGAATTTTGGCTTTGATAACAGAAAGCGTAATTCGATTATTTGTGGTTGTTGACAAGTCGGTGTTGTGATTTCCTCGAAATTTAACGGGCTTTTTCTTTGCGGTAGTTAAAAGCCCCAGGCTAATTTTTATATCCTTGGAAAGAAGAACATTTTCACTAATCAAAAATCTTAATTTCAAGTGATTCTGAGTTATACCGCATAGGAAAAATGTTTCTTGAAAAACTGCTCCAAACTGAGATTTTTAAACAATGAAATATTGGCGATTTTCAAACCCGTGCCGGGAATTCAAAATTAAGTGAATCATTCTGTTATTAGACTCAAATCATTTGTTAATGCCTCCTAAACAAATGTACAAATTGAAAAAAGGCTTGCTTCCTTTTGCGCTGTTGAGGAGCATAGTTATTGTGCTCATACTCGCAGCACTCATTTCGGCCATTTTATGGCCGTGGACGGCCGTTACAGTTTTTGCGAATTTTCTAGAAAATAAAAAAAGATTTGAACAAAAAAATTGCACCACGTTTATTGACTCACCATAGGGTATCTCTGGACGAAATATGAAGGTAGTGATTTTTTTCATCATGTGCCACTCTTCACTCGGTCACGGAAAAAAGTCTCTCTTAACAGCCTATGAATAGAGACCGTTTAATACTGAAAATGGTTCAGTTACGGGCTACTGAGAAGGCATAAATTTCGAAAGAGCGTAACATAATGTACATAACGCTTCGCGGTGTATTTTATTTTATTTTTCCGATTGCTTTAATGTCTAAGTATCTCAAATCAAAACGGACTAGCTGTAAACAGTCGATGCCTGCTTTCCATAATAAACGTTAAACCCTTGTAATCCGACTTGCAAAAACTAGCTAACCACGCATTTCGGAACATTACAAGTAAACTTGGTCATTTTTAAATCACCTATTATTATGTTTTCTGCCGTATCAACATGACGCAGTATTGGAGTGCGTGAACGCGAAGCAGTGACTTTTTACAAGCCAGCTTTTTTTCAGTTTGCCCCGTGACTCACCCCGTGCCTCTACTAGGCCAAACTGCTCGGACAAGAAAGGCTCAGTTCATGGCATGCTCCAGCATGCGGCATGCTCCAGCATGGTTAGATTTGTCGGCCCGATTTGATTAAAATGACTGAGCGGACGTAAATCAGCCCCATTTATAAAAATTTGTAGCAGCGACGCAGATTTTATAAATCGGGCCGATTTTCATCCTCGTTACGGCAATAAAAGAATCGGGCCGATAAATATTGTAACATGTGAATAAGCCTTAACGCTATTGTGAAACTGACAAGACTAAGAGTTTGTTCTGAAGGTTAAGAAATTAAGCACTTCCTCTAAAGTTGGCCTTCTATCTGGATCAACACTCGATGTCCTATTTAGAACATCGGGAAGGGGGCCCAATTTAGCTTTTAGAAAGATTCCCTCGATCAACTTCTCATAACTAAAAATGTCACTCTGGACACTTTGTCCCCCTTTTCCAGTGACAATTTCTGGAGCGATGTGAGGAAATTCCACCATGTACTTCCTCTGACGAACCTTGGACAATGTCTTCGGTCCTCTTAAACCACTCATTGGAAGACTTTTTCCAAAGTCGATAAGCACTGGGTTGTATTCGACGTCTTTTTCCTCAATTTTGTCTAAAACAACATTGTTCATTTTAATGTCATTGTGGAGAAAGCCAACTTTGTGGACATGCAACATTGCCGAAGCGACTTCCTCCACAATCTTCAGCCAGACAGCTTTATCGCAAATCTCTTTCCGCAAAACTGCACTTGAAATGGTAAGAGAAGTGTAATCTTTCTTGTCGTCATGAAACTGCATGATTATGCGAAACGGTGGGCGTTCGCTACAAATCCGTAGAGATACGGAACCCCGGGATGATCCCCAAGTTTATTGATTATTCGGGCCTCGTAAATAAGTCCCGCTTTAACTCTCCTTTCTGCCTCCCCACGGGTTTCGCCGCTCAATTTCTTCACTTGAATGTTCTTTACAACAATTTTCATCCCCCTGTAAAATCCGAGATCACATGAACCATAGCTGCCACTGCCAAGATGTTTTCCATCCATCGTCACACGGTACGCTCTGAAGCAAAGTATGGCTGAAATCTATGTGACGTTTTGTTCTTTGTGCGAAAAAACATTTAGAACACGGAAGGCTTTGGAAAAACATTTCAACTCGAAGCACCCTGGAAATGATGTGCCGGAAAGTGTAGACTTTTCTCTTGGAGATACAAAAGCTCCAAAGGTACAACCTCGTCTTCTGAGGAAGCGTTATGAATATTTGGAATGGCTGGCAGAATTGGTAGTGTCCAAATTCTGCACATAATCCCTGTGTTTCTGGTAAGTAATTTTTGGGGGCATCAGTTTAAAGGTAGTGATCTTGACGCTAAGCCTAGTAGAGAGCCGAAAGCGCTTTCTGCTCGTAAGTTAGGTACTCCCGGGGAGGGGGGGTGTACTGTATGTTCAGTGGTTTGGGGGTTAGATGATTAACTGCTTATAGTCTGCGCTTTCTTGGGTACCTGTGCATGCAGGCTTAAATACAAAATTAAATTAAAGTGTGGCTAGTTTGTTTGAAGTAAAAAAATACATTTTTCAGGGGGTGGGGGGAGGGGAGGTTTTAATAAACCTACGTCACGCAACACTTCCTAACATTGTTTATTGATATTTGCCTTATTCTTGTCCTTGGTACAATCTCCTAAATATGCTATAAAATCAACAAATAATCCATCCCTATTGTCACTTAATATAAACCTGATGCACCAGGCAAGAATGATTATAATGCGACCAAAGGTCGCTTATAACAAAAACGAAGTTAATTTCCGGACGTTGGGTGGGACCACAGTTAATGCTCATTGCCATGACAACCACAAACACCTCTCTTATTTTACACATGGCTATTTCTTCTCAGCTAAAAGTATGAAGAAAAGCCTGCACTTCATTTTTGTCACTCGAGGGGGAGGGGGGAGGTCCATAACAGTGACGGGGGTGATCGTCATACCTTTTAGGCGTTAAAATTCGTGGTTTGGTACCGCATAGGGAGGTAAAATCTAAAATGACCACTGTTAGAGTTATTCTGGTACCTTTTACTAGGGGGTGAAAATTAATTCGAGCCACACCCACAAAACAAGATTTTGATACCTTTAAGGGGTTCTTTTCAAAACTTCCGACGATCAGGGGTATTTACATTAAAATAGTTCACACTGCATTCATGTAAAGCTGGGTTATTTGTTTCAATGATTTTATTATTATTTGTTGTATTATCTGTGTTATTTCAATCCTGATGAATTTTTTAACCATGTATAAATAAGTAATTGCCAGTAGTTTTATAGCTAAATTGTAGAGTCCTCGAAGCTAATTTGCATAATTTTGAGGTTATGTTGAAAATGGCCTCGCAAAAAATGAAAAAGAAGGAATTGATCCAAATAAATGTGATATTTGTTGATGAGATGTAATGGCTAACTTTCTCTGAAAATATTAAACAAATCGGTGAAGGGCCGAAATTTGCCTTATCCGGTCTTACGCGGACAGCCTCTTAATGCTTCAGATCATTAAATGGACTTCTGCATAGTGTTCAATAAATGGAATTGTAGTTTTATGCCAGATTGTTAAAGTTGAATATCTTATCACATTATGTTATGTTTTTCAGTTATTGTTTGGCCATCCTGAAGCAACAGAGGAACATGGCTTTTCAAGCTGTGACTCTGTGAGAGTACATCTCTAGACATTAAGATCACTGTTTGGCCTGCCTGAAACAGCAGAGTAGCTTAGCTTTTTTAAGCTGTGACTCTGTGGGAATGTTGTCTCCCAGGTGTTTCTTGGGCACTAAAATGTAAATAAGTTGAAATATTAATTTTTATTATTACTTTGCAATGAGTAAATTGACATTAAATCACTGTATGAATTCAAAGTGACATTTGTCCTTAATCTGAACAGTATGAATAAACAGCTGCAATTAACAATACAATTATATAGCAAAATATACAGTTGAATGAAAAGTGAATTGACTCCTAGACATATTTCAACACAACTAATACATGTATCTTTTGGATTTCTAGTTGACAACATGGACCTTGACCACTTAATTAAGGACTCTTTAGACGCTTGATACAAAAACAACAAAACATGTTATCAAGCAAGTCAAACATCATTTGTCTGTGGTTAACATTGTCTTACAGTCCATAAATGTACCTTTCCTACATAGAGTCTTACTGTTAGTATTCCATTAGTGGTAGTGGAAGTGTCAAACATAGGAAGCCATATAAATTCACACTCTCTGCTTGCTCTTCCTTTCCCAACCCCAATGTTTATTTCTGACTTAATGGAAGCCTGCTTGGTAGTTCTCTTTTCCTTTGCAGCCTCAAGTGCAGCACGACCGGACAGTTGGTGAGCACTGCTAGTTATTTCAGTTTTGCCATTAAAGGCCTTAAACAAACATAGCTGTACCACTGATTGCTCAGACATTGTTTCGGGGAAAATTGGGATATTTTCCGGTAAACAGATAAATATTTCCTTTCAATTGATATATGCAAATTGGCTGCATATTAAATTTCGTGTTGCGATGGGATTTCTTTATCTATTCCACAAAACATTTTCCGTAAGAACTTTTACAAGACAAATAATTGTTTCTTAGTTGCGGAAAAATGTATTTCAGCCCCTATACTTGTGAAAGCTTTTCTTTAAGTTTGTCAGCTATTTTGATTTCTCACGACGTGCTAACGCAGTGTTTGTTTTGCACGACACACTTGTTCATTTCAAATCATTATAATTCAATTAAAGTGTTCAAATTCTTATACGAATGACATCAGTTGTTCAGTCAGGTCTTTTTCCTGTCCCTGCCACGACAGAATTGTTTTTTACCTGGGGAAAAAAATTGTTTCAGCCATGATGTGAAAGTTTTTTGAAAACTTTGTGAGCTATTTTCATTTTCCACGATGCGGCAACGCAGTGTTTGTTTTTCAATTTTACTTAAATTAAATTACCGTAAAAGCTCTATTAAGCCCCCCCTCTTATCTAATAAGCCCCCCCCCCCCTTGGGAAGTTTAATAGAGGGGGGCTTAATAGAGCTTTTACGGTAAATGAGAAATGTGCGTCAGGTTGTATATTTTGTCAGAACCCTCTCAGCCTATCGCGAGAACGTCCGTATATATTGCGCAAAATGTCTGATATTCCCTACAGTTGTTCTCTGCACGAAATATTACAGACTCCGTGTGGCTCTAGTAGGGACGAGGAGAATCCTGTTTCGCTCTCTGAGTGCACTGCAACTCGGATATTTCGGCGCATTTGGCGAGCTGCCATTTATCGAAATTCGGTGATGTTACCGAAGCCGAGCTAATCTTGGCCAGAGCGGGTATTCGCGGTTTGTCGGCGACCCAGCTTGCGAGCATGACCATCTGCCCGAGGCACAGACATTTACTTGGAAGATTATGGCGAGCCCCGAAGTCCTGCCAATACCCTGGCCATACTGGGAATAGTACAAGTGTGGCAGGAAGACATATCATAAACTTCAAAATGGCCGACGAAATAAGGATTTTGTTTAGCGAAAATGCTGCTGTTGGTTCACGTAAGTACCATTATCTTTGTGGTTCCAGTGATTTTTTTTCGCCATTCTAATTCAAACATTTCCACCATTTCCTTCTCACAATTCTGACACGCTATTTGACGCGTATCTAAACTTCAGTTATCACTCGGGGATTGCCAAATTACAATTTACTGATTTTTTGCTGATGTTACCGGATGTTACCTATCCAGTTTCCTTTACATGTATATACAAAAAAAAAAATAATATCAGTCATCGATAATTTTATGTCATACCAGTCGCCACTGAAAAGTTTGTTTCGCTATATATCTGTTTTTTTACGATAATTAGTTTTATAACACGACTAAGACAGTAGAGAGGAGCAATAACTAAATTCAGCCAATCAGAATGCTTTATTGCCGGTCTGATATTTTCTAAGTATCGGACCGGGTAAAGTTTTGTGCACTGTTATGGTTTAATTTCCACAGCTATTTTGTAAGCACAAATGTGTAATATATATTTTATTAACCAAGCTTGCTCGGGGGCGTACTGGGAGAATATCGGGCCTCGGTATCGACCTCGCTGCGCTCGATCGTTACTGTCGAGACCTAAGACCGATCGATATTCTCCCAGCATATTCTCCCAGTATAGATTGTAAAACAGTCTCACTTTCTTCTCTCTCAATATAGATGCGTGACGCGAGAATCGAGAGGCGAGCGCCGACAATGCACGCACGAGTCTCGCGAACCCGCAGGCGAAGGAGGGGTGGGGTACCTGCTGAAACAAATCATGCGCCATTTTGAAGTGCAATTTAAATCAAGAGATAGGAAAAAAGACCTGATTGAACAACTGATGTCATTCATACAAGAATGTGAATGCTTTAATTGAACTAGAATCAGCTTTAGAATGGTATGAAATGAACAAGTGAATCATTCAAAACAAACACTGCGTTATAAATAGAAATGGCTCATAAACTAAAGGAAAGCTTTTACATAATGGCTAAAAGAAATTATTCCCCAGGTAAGAAACAATTCTTTGTCTTGAAAGATACCGGAAAAAGACCTAACTGATCAACTGAAGTCATTCGTACAAGAATTTGAATTCATGAATGTGAAATGAACAACTGTCTCCGGCTAGCAAAACAAACAAAATAGCTCACAATCTGAACAAAACGCTTTCACATAGAGGCTGAAAAAATTGTACTCCACATAAAAATCAATTATTTATCTTGGAAAATATTCTCAAGAGTCTCTCAAGGAAAATGTCACAGTTGTGGAATAGATAAAGAAATCCCATCGCAACACGAAATTTAATATGCAGCTAATTTGCATATATCAATTGAAAGGAAATATTTATCGCTGTTTACTTTTGAAAATACCCCGATTTTTCCCGAAACAACAGCTAAAACGACGAATAATATTTATTTGCAAGGCATAGGTCTGCCGTTTAGCGGTTATCATTGTATCTCCAAGCGTTTTCAGCTGAGAAATTGGTCTATCGTTCGGACTGCTTTATCTTTGGTTTCGATCAAAATGGCGAATAATTGGGAAATTCGCAGAGCTCTGTACGGCGCGCAGCTTTAAGTGCCCACAAATTTTATTCTATAATTTATTAGATTGGTGTTAGTACTTTTGAGTTATAACAGATTTGACTCTAGGTCAGGTCCCACATAAGAGAAAATAATTTTCAACTATAGGTATGTCACATTTCGAAAATTCCAGAGTTCGAGAGAAGGTATCTTAGAAAATTCATAACTCAGTCAAAATTTTATAAAATACAATTATTAAACCTTTAAACTGTTGAAGAAAGATGAAACTTGAATATATAAAATATTTAGCTGGTTTAGATAATAAATTGGGCTTTGGTAGCGCCCGACATTTATAGCTAAATTGTAGAGTCCTCAAAGCTAATTTGCATAATTTTGAGGTTATGTTGAAAATGGCCTCGCAAAAAATGAAAAAGAAGGAATTGATCCAAATAAATGTGATATTTGTTGATGGGATATAATGATTAACTTTCGCTGAAAATATTAAACAAATCGGTGAAGGGCCGAAATTTGCCTTATCCGATCTTACGCGGACAGCCTCTTAACTGTTTTCTCAAATTCCTCATTTCTGTATATTGCCATCCAAACTGATTGCTCTGGCAGCACCTTTGAAAATGAAGTCTCTTGCTGACAGAATGACACCTACACCACAGCTCCCAGTTCCTTGCCCTGTTTGATGACAATCAATTTGTGAAGGCATTCCAAACCGCTCAAAATCATCTGCGGAGGCCCAAAATAGACTGCTAAAACACTGAGCACCTGGTCGCAATTCATGGAAAACATCAAGCAAGTACTTAATGCTGGGTAACACACTGGTGCCAGGCTGCAACTTGTACCCATCATCAAACAGCAGCTTCCTGTTAACCAGGTCAATGACAACAATACCCTAATGTTGCTGATTCATGTGCAATGGGCAGAGAAGAAGTTCCAATTCATTCTCCCTTGAGGTGGAAAGTACTTCCTCAAGCTTTCTGTCAAGAAATTGCCTGTCGTTTGTGTTCAGCCAAGTATGGGTTTCAGATGGGAGATAGATTGCCTTTGAACACATTTGGCTCTGACAATCCTGTAGAAACTAGGAAATGGTAACATCAATGACAAAATTGTCTAAGTACCTCTCCTCGACCAGAGTGGAGAAAGATGATACATCTATTGACTTGCGACCAGCTCTTAAGACTGTCTCACCACACCTTCGATTCCACAGAACATCACTAATGGCAGAAATTTCAGCCACGCTAAGGCCATCTGGATTTGCCTCCAGCCATCTTTCTTCGCCGCGAATGACTTCTCTTAAACAGGAGATCTCACAAAACCTCTTCAAAATCGTGGTCCCATTTCTAGAAAATGTTCCTAGGTCTGCAATTGTGACACCTGTAGGCTCCTGTTGTCCCTGCTGTACTCTGAATGCCTTGACAGCTTCTTCTACTACCCTTTCGGGGTCTTTTATTTAAGGAAAGTGGATCTTTCTCGCTGTATGCTCCAAATACAGTTGTGACATTACTAGTCGAATGAAGAGAGGTGACTGATACTTGAGGCACAGAGACATCACTCAGTTTCCTCCTGGTCAAAGTGGAAATAGCTGTCAGCCATTCAGCATGTTCTTTCAGCATTTCAGATGAACTTGAATCAGTCAGATCTATTACTGAAGAACTGTTGGTGGACATTGAAGCTTCTGTTACAGGTGTTGGGGTGGTGGCACTGGATTCAGATTGTTCCATTGGTGCTTGCGTACTGACCATGACAGGTAGGGAATTAGCGCTGGGCATATCAGTAAATGGAGAAGGTAGAGAAGGCTCACTGGTATTTGAGGCGCCTGATGACACTTCTTGACAACACTGATCTAGCTGAGGTCCTAAGGATTTTGCAGCTGAGGAATCTGAGCTAATGGAGGCTAGAAAGGTTTCATAATTTCCTTCCCAGGTGCTGTGGTCATACTGGAATAAACACCTGGGGTCATCATTGTCATCCACAGTTGTTCCTTTACCTTTCAAGAAGACATACTTCTGGACATCCTTACCATACATGAGCTCAAACAGCTGATTCATGGCAGTGATCCACAGCTTATCCTCCCTAGACCAGGAAACAGCTTTGCTGGACCACCCGCAACCACTAAAGTAAAAGTTCTTTTTACCTGTAGTCAGATTAATGTAACCACATTACAATGTTTACGAGACAATACTCCTGAAATGCAGGGTTTGTTCTCTAGGGTCCAGTGGGCCCCTTCTTAAAAGTTAGGGGGTGGGGGCAGGGCTTAAAGTGCCAATGAAATGATTTTGTTCAGCTCACAATATTTTGTCTCGTAATTTATTTTAATATGTTATTTTGAGACTGCAAATTCTAACAGCCTTATTATAGTGTGACCTCATTATTGTAAGGTTGTTAGAATTTGCAGTCTCAAAATAACATATTAAAATAAATTATGGCTATTTTTTAGTGTTTGAACAGAACATTGGCATATTCCAGTAATATATTGAATTAGATTTTCAAGTGACTTGCAAAATGAGTTGGAGGCAATTCAATCAAAACAAATAATGAAAATTATTCATTGTTTCACACCTTCAGTAATGCACTCTTTGGCTTTCCTGAATTGGTAATGCAAAAACAACATCAGCTCAGACAGCCAGTGAGAAATTATCTGGTCCACTAATAAAGATGATAAAATATTAGGTGCATTAATTGAGAGATACAGTATACATGTAATATACTTCTAGAACAAGATTTCACTATATATTAACTTTCCTTGCTGTTAACACCTGAATTTGAATTCACTGGTGTAAAAATTTAACCAAAAAGACTTGATACTATTATGGTAAGAATCTGTAATTGGACGATTGAGCCAAATGTTAGAATGAATGCTATGCAGAGAGATTCAAATGTATTACTAACATCAAAAGGTTGATTGGGCTTCTAAGACCACAGCAAATTATTGCAATCATGCAATTTCATCAATGTTGTAATTCAAGAGATTGAAAAGTCAACTTACAGGACTGTGCCACCCCTCCTTGATCGTGACTGGTTGCCCTTGAGTAAAGAGCTCTATGCACTTTATGGGACGCTTCAAAGCCTTGGTTTTAGTACTTGCCCATTGACCGGTGCAGGCGAAACAACATGGCAGAGTGGTCAATTGTAAGATGGCCATAATCTCCTGTACCAAGGGTAACTCCAAATAAGTGCCTCAAAACAAAACCCCTAAGCTTGCACTGAAATGCTTCATACAGATGTAAGCAGATGTAAGCAACAAAGTGAGAAAATTATAAACATGCACTGCAAAAGTAATGATAAATTTGCCTGCTCTCATCAAAACAAAATGAAGTAATTTTCTCAGTCATATAATAATTTATTTTTACCTTTACATCAAATATATCAATTTGTTCATCCTCACTATCTTCAAATTGGCTACTTCTGACTACCACTGCAATTTCATTCCATTCTTGAAAAATCTATTTATAAACATGCAAAGATAAATATTAAAATGTGTGAAAGAAAGGAATATTAATAATTTAAAGGGTGGAGGGCAAAAACACTCTAAATTCTATCTTTCCAATTTAGCTAAAATTTTGGTTTACAACGCTTTTCAATAACATGCAAACTCTCGGCAACTCTGCTCAATCAATGGTTTCGTTTTTCGCTGCCGTCAATCATTCAGTAATCCAATCCGTGGATTGTGATTGGTAGATTTCTTTCACGGGCCGTTGGTTCGAGTTGATTGTCGGCGTAATTTTATGCTATTTTAGTGTTAGACAATTCTGATTAATAATTTTATGAATGTGAAGTTTTTCTTCCTTCTTTTCTTTTTCCTGAATTTCCAAAAAACATAATGCCAATTAATATTATTTACATATTACCTTTTGGAAATGAGCAATTTGTAGTGTAGCTGCAAGTGTTGCCATTTCTTTATTATCTTCCTTGTCTATCTTCTGATCTGAAGTTCTTTTCCTGCCCCTTTTCTTTGGTGGTGGTGCTGGTGGAGCTGAAGGCAGTGAGGCCTGCTCACAGGAAAGAAATTGACCTTCAATGTCCTCAAGCTGGACCAAACAGCTTTTTCATTCTCCAGGAACTGCTTTAAATCTTGAAAAACATTCCATAAATAATTTTATCAACCCTCTGTGGTAATTTTATCTGCTCTTATTTTGCTATTGTAAATGAGTTTGATATTAAGGTTTGTCAGTTTTTAGCACTCTCCAATCAGTCTTACACTGCTACATGTAAGTGAGAGGAGGGCATGTAAAACATATAAACTAAGCAAAAGTCTGCATGATCACTCCAAGATCTATGTAACTGTCAAGTAACAGAATAATGAATTATGTCACATGGATCTGCATGCAACAAGATTATGTTCAGTGTAAAGGTAATGGGAATGTTAAATATTTAGAGCACCTTTTGCATCGTCCAGTCTTACTTCCTTCTCATATTTGCCATAGTCCCTTTTAAATATTCCACTTTTTAGGATGCTCTCAACATACTTCAGGTAGGTTTTGTAATTATACAATAATGTAGAAATAAAAGAAGTTAATTAATCAATAATTACATTAACATAATTAAATTATACATTGCCTTCCCTGGCACCAAGATTCTGGTAAAACCAGGGTTATACCCTGGTTCAAGTCTGGTTAAAAAACCAGGGTATCCTGGTTCTTTTACCAGATTTACCAGGCATTAACCCTATGTGCAAAATCCCTGGTTACCCTGGTATTCCTGGTTGTAAATAACCAGGGTTACCAGGGTGCTGACAGGCTCTTAAAAGGCTAAAGACCCTGGTGAGCCTGGGCTGTAACCAGGGTTTCCAGGCTCTTAAAGGCTGGGTCAACCCAGGGTTACCCTGGTGAGCCTGGTCCTACAACAACTGATTTATGTGGTCAATAAACGAGGCTTAATCTCTGAAAAGTATGGTTTTATGATTCCCTTAAAGCAAGTGCTATCAATCAAATTGTGCAAATAATGCTTGAGCCCTTACTAAATTACATTATGTACACCGTACGGAAAAAAAATGGCGGCTGTACATTTTACCACAATACCTTGCGAACCTTAGACACAAATTGTGTCCTTTATAGCTGTGGTGACTCCCAAAATCTATAAAATATATTCATTACAGGAAACTTCCACAGCTCAAACTGTCCTTTTTCTTTTCTTTAATGCAAAGGTATTAATAAATCGGTTATACAAATGACACTAGAAACGTATCATTGTGGTATCTTAGCTTTCCTTGCTTAATTTTTTTTCTTTTCTTTTCGTGACAGGTTCTTCATGTAGTCTGCCAGTTTAGTGATTACATCACGTACCTTTTGATTAGGATATTTTTTTGTCACCTTCTCTGTAAAAACAAAAATATGTTTATCGATTTAGAATGAAGCACAAATTATGTTTGCTGCACATTTGACATACACACCACAAAGTCAAGCATTGTGGGCAAATGGGAATATTTTTTTTGTGAATAATTTCATTTAACTTTTTAGAATTCATTAAGGCAATAGGGCAGGAATGACATCAAAAAATTTCACAGTTTAAAAAAAATTACATACTTATTAACCAAGTCAGCTTATGGCCATCCAGCCCATCTCGGGGGGACTCGTTGGCTTTGTTGGTATGCCTCCCCCTCACTGAACAAGACGTCGGCTCATCTTTAGTGTAGAAGACCAGCAACCCCCCTCACTGCATCACCAAATGAGGGGCTCAGTTGCTGATCTTTTCTAAGCAACATTTATGTGAAATAAATAGAAATATTAGGTTCAGGTTATGCAATAATTATTGTTTAGCATGACAGGTTTCCAACATTTTTTTTGGTAAATTAACTTAACAGGGGCGGATCCAGGAAATTTTAGAAAGAGTAGGCTGTAGAAATTTCCATGAGAGACAATCTGGGTGAAGAAAAAAATCACAAACATGAAAACGATCGTTTCATGTGTTTGTCATATGTTTGCAAACATATGACTCATGTTTTGAGAATGAAAACATGACTGTTATATGAAACATATGACTTGTATGTTTTGAAAAAGACAAAATCACAAACATGAAAACGTTTAAACATATGACTCATGTATGAACATGACTCACAAACATATGAAAATGGTTGTATGTATCAAGAACATATGAGATGTTTTGGATAGAGAACATGTATGCTAAAATATGAAAACCACTGTTTCGTGATACATGTACGTTTCAAAACATACGAAAATGCAGACGAATAAACTTTCGGACGAAAAAAATGTCCCATATATTTTACTGTCCAAACAAAAACATGCGATGAGCTGTTTTACACGACCGGGCAATAAATAAACACGGCCGCAAATAAAGCGAAAATGTCAACAACTCCAAAAAATCCAGTATGACTATAAGCTTACTTATCGAAAAACACAGTAAACGCAAGTTCAGCTTATTACATGTAATACGAAAAAAAACCCTGTCTATTTACGTTTAATAACCTTAAAAGACTGGTGTACATGTGTGGACATCTACATTCCAACACTTCGCGAAATGAGCAACTGTTGTTCATTTCATTGCGAATCGAAGGAAACATTTGTCTAAAACTTTGCTTAATTATATGCCCAAAACAAGCCTGAAAAACTGTATACTAATAATATCAAATTGTATTATGGCAATTGTAATTTGCTGAATAAATCTTCACAAATAGAATTCAAAACAGCTAAATTTTATTCACCTGAGACGAGTTGTGAATCGAAGCTTGCTGCCATGTGAAAATCCAGAAATCTTGCATGCATTGGTGAAAGATTAAAAACAAAGAGTCCAATAAACGAACAGGAAGAAGTACAATGCAGCTTCGTTAATTCCCTCATTGCATATTTGACATTCTGCCACTTCTGCTTTCCAGTCTACAGACAAACGTTTATATGCTGTCTCCCAGTGTGTCTCCTGTGAAGTAAAGCGCCGTTTCAACCATTATTTTGAAGTGAATCAAAGATTAAAATTAAAACTGCTTCAGGTCCTTCAGCTGCTGGATGCATTTGTCAGACAAGACCTGGATTAAAACTCCAAACTCAGCTTATAATTACATATATAAAGTCATAAACCTTACCATGGATCAAAAGAAATACTCAGTGGCTTGAGAAAACTTTGAAAATCACAGGAAATAAGCCTGTTGCTTCCTCTAGCCCAGCTGCTGATTGCTGATTGGTTCATCTCACTCCGGCAGCCGCGTTTTGCCGCTCTTTTTTTCACACTCGGTTCCAGTCTCTGTTGGGTGAAGTTGCAACTGACCACAAAGCTGAGGGCTCAGGTATTTGATTGTGGCAGCCATTTTGAGTTTTACAGCGTGTGACACGATCAAATTTAGTTTTAGAAAGAGAAGTTTATGGCTGTTTATACATTTCATTTTTAGAAAGAGACGTTTATACATTTCAATTTTAGAAAGAGAAGTTTGTACAGCATTTCAAGAAAGAAAATACTGTGGGATGTAAAGTCATTTTGAAGTCGTCAACAACTGACATCACAATGAGGTACTCAGGTAGTTAGTGGTAGTTTGTAGATATGTAGGAGTCAGTCTCAGCTGGGAAATTATCTTAACCCATTGACTACTAGAGATTTAGCGCGCGCCACCCCTGAATTCCCTGGAGCTTTTTCGGGATTTGAGCGAAATGTGCGAGTTGAAAAAATAAACCATATGCGCAGTAAATACAGACAAATGATTAGTTTCTTTAGTACACTTTTATTCCAACTAGACAAGTTGAAAGACCAATTTATAACTACAAAAGGCCGTTGGCCTTTATAAATTGATCTCATTACAAAACTTGAAAACAACGATAACATTTTCTTCACTACCGCACGCCATTTTAGAAACTCGTGAAAGCACAGAGACTTTGTACAAAAGACAATAATATCTCAAAATCCTCTGGTAAAAAGTCGGTTTTTATCTTGGTCAACTTATACTTTCATTAATTCAACGGTTTTTTGTATTACAGAGGTATTTTCTTGCCGCAAAAAAGCGGTAATTCGAGATGAAAACATATTACTGATTGCGAGTATTTATAAACAACCACGGCCTAAATCGCTTTCGAAACTAAAGAATTTCTACGGCTAAATAACGCTTAGAATTTCTCCTTTTTTCTCATTGGTATTATCAATAAAACCATTCAGAATTATTTTCTGAAATACTGTGGTCATTTCTCAAAAATACTCGAACAAAATAGTCTCCCACAAAGCGAATAAGCTTAAATAAACAAAGGCGACGAAACTCGCCGTAAATTTGCAGATCAAATATCACCGCGTGCTAGACTCAAGATTTGTTGTTCATTCAGTTCACTTTGAAAACCTAAAATTCCGCGTTAAAGATGAACAAATGAAAGAAATTTGAAAGAAACTTTGTTTGATATTAATTTTCATTCAAACTGAAACCGATAAACGTGTAAAAAAGCATAAAATCCAACACATGAAATCTGGAGCCGCCGTGTTGAATTCGCTGTCAATTTCGATTCTTTGTCAGTTTATACGGGAAGCAAAAGTTTTTGATTTTTAACGATGACTTTTGTAGTAATTTAATACATCGATCGCTTTAAATATCCTTCCACTAATTCCATCCACATTCAAAGAAATAAAGTACATTACCATTTCGCTTTTAGAAGTCTTGAGAAGATCCATAATTAGTCTGTGAATATTTGTTTTGAAGCGGCCGCTCGATGTCTTCGCAATTCCCGGCCGCCGAAGGAGAGTATAAATTCTTCTCCAGCAAGGTTTCTTCAGTCTGTACTCGGTGATCATCCGTTTTGAAGCCATTTAGAAATTAATTAGTGTTTCTCCTTTTCATTTTCAGCTTCAAAGAGATAATTTTCCGTGTTAAGAAATGAAAACAAGGCCCTGAAAGATTGTACATTCGTGCCGAGACATACAAGGCGCACCATACTTTTCTTGTTCATTTGATCCGTGCGACATCAAGACGAAAAACCTTCTTTCTAGTACCCCTAGAGTTCTCTAAAAATATGCGCAAAAGACGGATTTTGATTGGTTTATTTGTCCTCTAAAACAATAGAACAATAGGGGAACCAGAAAACTCTCCAGGGAGGGAGGGTAAGTGCGAATCCAGACGCCATTTTTGACGGGCGGTTACGGGCGTTTGAGGGAAATTCGGGGTCGTGGTGCATGGGCGGTTACGGGCGTTTGAGGTGTCAATGGGATTTCAATTTTAGAAAGAGAAGTTTGTACAGCATTTCAAGAAAGAAAATACTGTGGGATGTAAAGTCATTTTGAAGTCGTCAACAACTGACATCACAATGAGGTACTCAGGTAGTTAGTGGTAGTTTGTAGATATGTAGGAGTCAGTCTCAGCTGGGAAATTATCTTAAGCTGATCTGTTATGTCAAATGAGCAGAGCCAGATGAAAATACACACAACAGGGAATTAATAATATTATGAAGTGAAACCTAATAAAAGTTGTTTTGAATAGTGATAGACTTATAAATTGTGTCTATAAGTTGCAAGAGTGTAGTATAAACAAGCTACAATGTATATTCCTATAGATAGTTTCCCTTTTCATATTTCAACTATCAATTTTAAAAACTTCAAAGCAATTTTTTTTGTTATTGAAATCACTGCAATAAAATAACAACCGCTTTTATTTTACATGCATTTGTCCGTGACCACTTGAGAACCATCCTCTGTTTGAGATTAACCTGTCGAATGCACTCTCTTAATCTGTGATTACAACTTACATGCATGTTCTTAATAATTATTATTATTATATAGCGTTTGTCATATTGCACTTTCATTTTATGGCTCCGTCAATTCCAAGCCCGCTCCTAATATTTGCTGCTGCAGGCAGCCATACTAATCTGGTAGTTTAAAGAAACCGAGTAGCAGGAAATCTGTCAGTGGAGATGTCGGTGGAAATGTTAATATTTGAGCCCGCACTATAGCTGTTACCCAGTTGCGGGTTCAGCGCATGCGCATTTCAAAATTGGGCGGTGGCTAAGTCGCAGTCTAAAGATTGGTTTTATTTGGCAGACTGTAAGCTGTTGTTTAACCTAAACCGGCACTCTGTGCTAATTATAATGCCAAGTGCAACGTTATTAGCAAATGGAACCATTCATCAAGTTTGTCGGCGCTGTTGTGTGCGAGACTCTTGCCTGTTCAACTGTGGAGTTCGGAACGAATAGATCGTATCTTGTCACAGGAGACAACATGTATCTGAGTGCTTTTGCAGGTAGGCACATTTATGATGCAGAGACATGGTCGGTCAACAATTTGCCATTGGAAACAAGTGTGAATTAGAGCCACCGTACAGTCTTTGATCTTCATTCAGCCGTGATGAATCGAATATAGTACTTTCCACATAGCCTGCGAAGCAAGCGTTCCTGTACGAACCAAGAGCTTTTTCCGCGATCGAAGAGCTTTTTCTGCATTTTGGCCGCGTGAAAATTGGGGCGAGAGCAAAAAATACGGAGTGGGGGGGGGGAGGGGAGGGGGTGGTCACTGAGACCACCCCCTCCCTTCCCACCACTCCGTATTTTTTGCTCTCGCCCCAATTTTCGCGCGGCCAAAATGCAGAAAAAGCTCTTCGATCGCGGAAAAAGCTCTTGGTTTCTACAGGAACGCTTGCTTCGCAGGCTACTTTCCACAAAGTTGATTATACTTTTAAATAGTATTGCAAGGTCATGTCAAATGTTATGGCTATAATAAAGATAATAAAAAGTATCGAAAGTATAGATACTGCTTTTTATGTGTTTAATTCTCGTGCCAGAAACTCTAGGCATTCTGTAGGCATTCCCGATCCTAATACCAGTGCTGTCAGTTGTTTTGAAATATGCTCATGTCTCTGATTTAGAGGAATATTTATGTTCTCTTTCTGATAAATTAAATTGTAATTCTTTTGAAATTTAACGGCAGCATTTAACTTACCATATGGTAACTACTAGTATTATTTTTTTTATCTTTTAAAGCCTTCAGGTTGAAAATTATTAATAATTCACTTTTTTCTCTGGAGTATTAGTTTCATTTGAAGGGAAGCATTAATTTTTCTGTTATTATTTAATTTAAAAAATACTTAATGGAATGTTATTATCGGTATATGTCACGTCCACAGAAGAATACAAAAGTAACTCAATTACTTTATTTTTATAGGCAAATCCAGTGGGTTCATTTTTGTCAAAACCAGAATTATTTTTAATACCAGGCTCTTGAGATACCTGTACATATAGCCTTTAGAACTTGACTTCCCTGGATCAAGGTTGCAAAACCAACTGACCATACAGTTGGGTTTTTAGTTTAAATATTTTCTAGACCAGGCTTAAACCAGGTTTTTCAGGTGAAGTTATATAACCAGGCTTACCAGTAAAGCCTGGAAAAATCCAACATACCAAGCTTACCAGACATTTTGGGTAAGGTTTTACAACCACGCTTTACCAGAGAAGCCTGGTAAAACCCAACATACCAGGCTTTTAGGGTTTCCTGTTTTAAGTGCAAAACCTGGCTTACCAGGCTTTCAAGGTTAATTTGAACCAGACTTATCAGAAAAGCCTGGTAAAACCAGACTTACCTGACTTTTGACCAAACTGTTTTTCTTCAAAAAAGCGTGGCGAGTCTGGTTTAACCACACTTTACCAGGCTTGGGTTATGCTGGTATAATTTGGGCATGTAGGCTGTTAAATTTAAGGGGCAATCAAGTTGACCATTTTTACGAGTGAATGTAATGAAATGAGTATAGCTGTGGAAACAGATATGCAAATTTCACTCGCTCGCTCGCTCGATGGGCTGTAAACATTAATTTATGAATATTAATTTATGTATTAAATTATAAATTTATCTTTTTTTTCTTCTATTATATTATTTTATTTTATTTTATTATTTTATTTAGTGATTTTTTTGTTAATTTTTCATTTCCACACTTCTGGGATTTGAACCCGCGACTCCAGAGACGAACTTCGAATTTGAAGTCCAGACCATTAACCGCTCGACTACTTTTGGCGAATGTAACACTAGGATGAAAATTAACATAGAGATGTCTTTGTGTTGTTGTTAGTACGCTGACCTAACTTTGGACAACCGTAGGCTCATAGCTTCTTAGAATGACTCTTCGGCTCGATTTATAGCTTGTAAGAGTTCCAAATAGAAGAAATAACCTTAGAAAATACTTGACTTCCGGAGAACAGATCATTGAAAATCTTTGAAGGGCTGAAATGCGTGTTTGGATAAAGTTTTTCGATTTTCAAAGCACGAACTGCGGACTTCGACTGATGTTGATTTCGGGACAGTACATGTCGTTTTTTCACTTTATTTGCTTTTTCCAATTGTATGAATTGCGTCTGTAATAGATTCATTAAAAAGGAGAAAGAAAAAAAGAATTAAGAGGTCGTAAATTGTAAAAATATATTTTTCGTTTTCACATTTCTGGGATTTGAACCGGCGACCTTCGAATTTGAAGTCCACGTCGTTAACCGTTCGACTACTACGACGCACTTATAATTGACTGTTAAAATTAACATAGAGATTTCTTTATATTGTTGTTAGTACGCTGACCTAACTTTGAACTACCGTAGGCTTGGCTTCGGTAGGGTCAATCGATCGGGAAAGTTACCGTGGCAGAAATGACTGTTTTATGTAACAACCATTAGTGGAATAAGTTTAACATATCATTCACGAGTCGCTCATAAGAGCTTTTGATTGCCAATGTGAATTCCAATTCATTATTTTATGTTATCATAATATAAATTAGCCACTCTGTGGATATGCCAATGCAAATTTATTATTACATGTGATTCTAATTATTACTGATTTTTATAAAATTATTTAATTAAATGTGTCACATGATTAATGTAGTTTGTGAGTCAAATAACTTACATCTTTTCCTGCATTTGTAAAGGTGACATAGCCAAGGACTACATCTCTGGCAGCTCCTTTCACCTCTTTGTAGTACTCCACCACTTTGTTTATTGGCAAGGATTTGTTAACAATTTCAACAGTATTTTTCAGAATACTTCTCTCTGTGTTTCCTTCAAATGGAAATTTGAAGTTATCTGAGTAAAACAATACTGTAAGCTTTGACATGTCTAATCTCTAATCTAAGCTCTAGCTTTTAACCACCCGTGGGCATATTTAATGTAAGGCCTCAAGAGGGGGGGGGGGGCGTATTAGAGAGGGAGGGGGGGGGGGGCTAAACTGAGCTTTTATGGTACTTGGTGGGAGAATTAAACACTGAAAGAAATTATTCTTTGTGATCACTTTCTTTGTTGGTGTGACCTACCATATTAAGTTTATATTGCAAAGAGAAATTAGGTGGTCTTGTCATTATAATAGTTATAATTAAAAATAATAATAACATTTTATTAAAATAGTTCATTATATATTTGTTTACCAGAAAATGATGCCACAGATTTGTTATTCTTGTTAACAGCAGTCTGAGAACCCAGCAGTTGCTCTGTGTTGCGCATTTCACTGTGAAGGGCACAGAGGCAGACACTGGTCAACTCCTCGTCTAAAAGAAAATTCAGGTCATCGCGGATTCCTGACCACCTATAAAAATGATATTTACATTAATGTACAGTTTCTTTGGTTCTTACATGAACTCATCTTTCCAATCCAATCACAAATGTTTGATCATATTTAAACAGTTTGTACAGTGTACATGTATCTCACGAATGATAAAATATGATACATGTAATTAACGCCAGCAAGGGATACAGATTTGTGAAATTTGGTTCAACTGTTAATTATTAACACATAAAAGAAAAATGGAAATTACCAAACACATAAATTTCTAGACAATATTTAGGGGACAGATACACAGCTACATTCTCAGAAAATTGGTACCAGCAGGTCATGATTTCTTGGTGATGACCAAAAGGATCGCAGACTCTAGGGACGAGAGTGGGCTACATGTACATGGAATCTGTTTCTAAAATTTTGGTTTAACTACATGTACATGTATGTGCTATGGCCATGGCAACATACAGGTTTCGACATCTGTGTTTTGTTTTATTGCAGAAAATTCTGACATATTATTTTTTGTTTCAAGAAAGAAAGTTGGGTAACCTACTGCCCAATATAACATGCACTCTGATTGGTTTAAACGGCGTGCAGGCGCATGCTTTATGACAATACAAAGCATGGAGCTCACGAATGCTCATGCCATCCAAAGAGTTTGTTTTGAAAATAAAGGCACATTTGTGAGGAAAATAATAGGGTTTTTTATTATAAAACAAAAAAACTGTGCTTCGTTCTGTTACAAAGCACTCAGGAAGCGGCAAGAGCACTCAAGCAGTAGGGAGAAACCTCCCATACATATTTTGTGCTTGCGCCGCTTCCTGCGTGCATTACAACAGAACAAAGCACAGTTGAGGCTTTTTTATACAACAACAGGAAAATCTTTTTTTAAAAGAGTAAACACATTTATTATAAAGCCAGCCATCTGTTCATATCCTGTGAGTAGAGAAGTCATGTAAAATAGACGATGGAAATGGATGCTTCTTTTAACAGCAGTTTTTCTTTTGTGAAAAATGTGTATGTGGATTGACCTGGATTATGTAATAACACAAAATGTAATAATGTAATAACACAAAATACTTGCATAGTCAGAGAAAAAAGAACACTAAATTTAACATGAGAGACAACAGTAAGGTCAAATAATTGTTCAACTTTTAATTTACAATTTACAAATTATTATTTTCTTCTTTTTTGACAATTTTCTAATTCTCTCTTGCTCAAGCCTTTCTTTCAGCTCTTCCCTCCTTCTCATCTCTTCTTCAAGCTTGGCCTGCTCTTCTTCAGGGCTTCTAAGATGCAAATATTTTTCAATAAAAAAGAGAACTGAAATACTGAAGCATTCTTTCCAAATGATAGGACAATGTCTTGCAATTCAAAACAGAAAAAGGTGAATTTAAGCTACCTCTTCTCCTCCTCTTCTGGCTCCTCTTCTGGCCATACAACCCCTTGGGGTTTTTTAATTTTGGGCAGTCAGCGATTGTATGGATTTCTTCAGAGAATAATAGAAAAATATAATATTAGCTACCGGCAAAATTTAAGTTTCTGAAAGAAAACATGAAATAAAAGAAAAACAATTCGACTACGTACGGCATATATCTTCGCTTTGGCGGCATCTTTACGCGTTTCACACAACTTTCAAACCAATCATGCAGAAAATAGTGCGTGACGACAAAATTCCTGCGCATTTCATGATTGTAGCCGGGCAGTGTTTTTCTCGTCAAAATGGCGGGAATTTAATGGCCATGGAGCATCAGAACACTAGCGAAGAGAATACTTGATCAAAGATATCCTAAAGATACCATTTACTAATTTCAATTTACTTAGATGAAGCTCAGACAAAGTTAAAAAAGAAACTGCAAAAAACACCAAGTTCTTTAGAATGTAAGATGGGTATACACAAAATAACACTGCAAATCTGAAGTAATTAATGACTTTTGGGTGAACCCTACAAGACTCATAGGGCTGCCATTAATTTAGTCTCGTAATATTCGAACAAACAAACAATTAAACTAATCTCGAAAGCTACCGCTGTTTAGATATAATGCGAGCTTTAAGTGGATCGGAAGCCTCAAGAATGAAATGCTCGTGAGCTATGCCCAGAAACAGTGGAAGTAAAATTTCC
This sequence comes from Desmophyllum pertusum, assembly GCA_029204205.1. Taxonomy (NCBI): domain Eukaryota; kingdom Metazoa; phylum Cnidaria; class Anthozoa; order Scleractinia; family Caryophylliidae; genus Desmophyllum; species Desmophyllum pertusum. The sequence continues at coordinate 1,724,397 of MU827306.1, read as the reverse complement.
CGGGAAATTTTGGTAAATTAACTTTCGCCTGCACACATTTGCATTCTCTACATAATTCTTGATGTCATCTGCACAGTGTGCTGCCATGAAACCATTGTGTAACAGTACACACTTGCTTGGCTGGCCATCTCGCCCTGCCCTTCCACATTCTTGTACATAACACTCCAAATTTTTGGATGGTCCAAAGTTAACGATACGGTGTACCCCTTTGTAGTCAACCCCCATACCAAATGCTGTAGTACATGCAAGGACTCTGATGTGACCATGGGGTTGTGAAAAATTGTCCAAAACATGCTTTTTAACAGACTGTGGTGTGCCAGCATGGAACATGTCAACCCTTCTCTGCTTTCCATCTGGTTTACCATTTACATACAAATCATCGCCAAGGCTTTCCACAAAGGCTCTGTAAACAAGGGCACATTGTTTGCGTGTCTGACAAAAGATCATTGTTCTTTCACAGTTACCTTTCTCATTTCTCAGCTCCTCGATGCTACTGCTAAATGTTGTCGACATTGGTATGCTTTTATCTAAATACTGAGTTCCAAAACGAATATTCTGCCTTTCAGGACTTCGCTCAAGCACAAAGGTCGATTGATCCAAATTCAAAGTTTTGAATATGTATGTCTTTGTTGCTTTTAAAGCAGTCGTGGTCAAAACAACATAAGGCACATCACTTGAAATAAGGAAGTTAATCTCTCCTAAATTTCCATACCACTGTCTGAAGGGATGTTGGCTTCGTTTTAGAAGAAAGACCCCACTGACTGATACAATGAGCCTCATCGACAACAACTGCGGATAAGAATTTTCTATAATGCTCAGTGGAAAGAAGTTTCCTCCATCTGCTCGAATTCAGCATTCTCTCTGGTGACGCAAACAAATACATAAAAGAACCACTTTCTACTTCTTTTAAAATGTCCTCCGACTGTTCGTCATGCAGAGCTGATAGCCCCATGGCTTTCAAATATTTCACCTGATCCTCCATCAACGTTTTAAGCGGAGAAATTATAATAACTTTGCTGCTCCCTCGTGGACGATCGAAAACGACATCGGCGACGATAGGAATCGCAAAAAATATTAAAGATTTTCCATACCCAGTCGGGAGACTGGCATAAACATTTTTGCCTTTGCAAATGGTCTTTAGGCATTCTTCCTGCTCAGAATATAGTGAGGAAATCTTAAATATTTCACACACTTGGTCTAAGGCAACACGAAAGACTTGTTTTATACTGTTGATAGGAAATTCTCAAAGACCGATCGCCTGGCAAGAGTGTCACAAATGGCAGACTGGTGGGGTTTAATGGTCTTGTTCGTGTGTATACCAAGGCCCAGCTAGTCAGGCTTTGTGAGGCGTATGGTGTTTCACAGATCAGTAGGCTGAACAAGACAAACCTTGCACAGAGGCTGGCTACAGCTATTCTCACAAACAGTGACATCTTATTGCTTGCTGCAGTCGATTCGAGGCAATACACCGTTGTGAGTTCCGCAATGGATCCAACTTCTGGACGGATTTGTTCAAGACTGTCATCTGTGCCAGTGAGACAGCCTTCACAGTCAGGTATAAATTGTTGCTAATTGTACATGTGACCAATAAATTTATTGTTCTTTGCAATTGTACTAAAATGTACTATGCAAATGTAAAGATACTTTGAAATGTCATCATAGTTATTTACAAACACCCAGTGGCAATTAATTTACAAAATAATTAACATTATGGTAAACACTTCCATTTACAAATTCAATCACCATAAATAGTTACAATAAAGTACATAAGCTGTGAACTACTAGAGTGGACTATCTTGTTGTCAACAGCAATCATGGCATTAGGCTATCCCATGTTGTATTTAGTTGTAGAAATAGCCCATAATTTTACCAATGGCTAAACATATTCTAGTCTGTCAAATCTGTGCTAAAACTGCTTGTTAATCACCACTGCTCATACACAAAATGCCCTTACAAAAATACTAAAGAGGATGATCTAAGTAGTTTAAGGTATCTGCCCTGGCAAAATAGTGACATTTTGAAAAATAAAATATTTATACTAAGGTTGTCTTGCTTTTATTCTCCGACATGACTTATTGCTCATTGAAGAACACAAATATGTCAAGATTTGTCAAGTTTAGGCACCCTACTGAGCTTATTGGATTAATTATTAACAGAAGTAAAATCACAAACTTTCTGTTTTTCTCTTGTTGTAATTAAAAATATGACAAAAACTAATTGGAATATTTTTCAGTAGCACAGCTTGTACTGACGTAGTTTTGATACCGCATGGAAATTACATATTTCCTTTTAAAATGACCAATGTTTCATTTCAAACATTATACACACAATAGTAATTTTTCTTTCCGCAAGAATTAGACATCTGACTGGTATTGAAACTACGTTTGTTCGTTTATGTGTAATTAATCGTCCTGCAAAAAATTGTGGCATTTAACGACATAGAAATATTCCAGTTTTCCTTACTTTGGCTTAACGGAAATCCAAATTCCAGTCCACTGAGCTGAATATTTGGTAAAAAATACACAAAATCTGTCATTGAACAGTTTTAAGCCATCCGCGTTCGATTCCGCCATTTTGGATTAGTTTCCGCTGTTAAAAGTCTTGCAGACCCATAGGTTTTGTTTTGTTTATGCGTTGCTAGGTGAGGTGCTCATCCCAGACTTCCGGTTCTTCAAATGTTGATGCTAGAAGACTAGGAACAAGTTTCAGATCCAATATGGCTTCCAAAAAGAAAAACAACACTCGATGGATCAAAACAACCTCACAAAACATCTACCAGCATGAAAAAATCAGGAGAAAAAGCAGAGAAATGAATGTAGCACCTAGCAACCAACCCAGTTCCTCACTCGGAAATGCTTTTCACTTCCGGTAAATGCACAAACTTTTGCTGTACCGTTCTCATCTCCTCGATCGTAATTTGTCACAAAATCAATGTTTTTGCAAAATAGGGGTACAGAGGAACAAGATAGCAGAATTTTGCCAGGGCTACATAGTTTTGTTAAGCGTTATTGGTTAATTAGTAGAAATAGCGCTTAGAAACAAAGAGCATTAGCATTATCTCAAGTGAATTCTCAATGGGGGAGACAAAATATATATTTAAAAAGTTGGCCCAATGCCAATACATGATAGTGCAAAGATTAAGTACTATCAAACCTAGGCAAATGTAAACGGCATGTAGATAGTTTAGTTGAAACATTCCCAGCATTACTTTTTCTACTTATTACTGTTTTGCCCAATCTAATAGAGTTATAGAGTTCTGTGTGGATTCCTGCTGATGGTAGGTCGGGTTATTGTTCTGGCCGTTGTAGGCTCTGACCTGGAAAATTTCTGTAACTTTATGTGTACCATTGATTGAAAGCCCAAACACATTGACTGGATGTCAAACCAGAGTTTGCTTGATACAAATTTGCTATTATCATTGCCCATTCCTCTTTCCAAGCCTTCGTGAATGTGTAGAGGTTTTGGAGTTGTTTTAATCTACTATCATTTAGGTTACTTATTATTGCACATTTGCTGTTTTTTAGAGGTGTGTGCCAGTAATTTGATAATTGAATCCAAAGAAGAACAATGCCCTTCATTTGCTGCAATGTGCTTCTGGTAATTCTGATTTCAAGGAAATAAAAAAATAATACCATTATTAAATGCATATATGTCAGTCCATAAGAAGTTTTAAGGTCAGTCACAATAAAATAAAAAATGCACTTTTTATCATTATTTGATTGGTTAATTAAATTGAAAAGATACAAGTCATCTGTTTGATCGCATTTCATTTCACGCTGTTTGAAATTTGTTGTCTCGCCGTAATGTAAATATACTGAATATACACTTTCGCTCTGAATATTGCAAGTATAATACTTGAACTCATTATTTTCTTCGGTACAACCCCCACAGGTGACACCCATAATGACTGGTCTTATGATGACTGGTCTTCTTGTGGTTTCTGAGGGATTCCTGTTTGTAGTCGGGGATATCAACCCAAACAGCTCAGGCCTTCCTCACTCGGTTGGGCCTTTGATTATGTTTTGTATATAAATGACACAGCATACCACTTTCATCTGCGTTGTCCTTCAGTTCAAGCCGAGCAAAGTCCTTGAGCCATGCTCAATCGAACCCTGTCTTACGATGTTTCGAAGTTGATTTTAGTAGAGCCTCTGATATGGTGTTAAAAATTGTGGAATGGTGCTCAGTCTCAGGACAATGAATGCTCCTCGTACTTGGTCACCATCGTTGCAATCTCTGGCCCTCGAATCATCCAACGACATAAAGCACGGGTTATCAGTTAGTCCAATGGCACCACCGTCTCCCTTGATGGAAGCATTCTCTTGTTTGTGTGCATGGTCAAGAGCAATCGCAGAGAATGTGTGTGCTGTGAGCTACAAAGGTACCAGAGTTACATTTCTGGTAGGTACACACTTGGGTGAGATGTCATGAACATGAACTGAAAGCCACCTTGCATAGTTTACATGATCTTGGGCAAGCATCCATGGCATTAGAGCAGTGACTGATTTTACGTGAGTTGAAGTTCCCTTCCCTGATTGCCCTCACTATATCATGGATAAGAATTTCCAAATCCAACATTTATGATCAAAACGAAAACGGTTTGAATGGATGCCACCTTGCTACAGCATGCATTGAACTCTAAGGGCACCTTGGATGTTGGTAGGGCTGCTTTATAATCATTGTATGCTGACTTGCAAAACTAGGGCAGCTGTTGTAATCTCATGTGCATGTCTTGTTCTAGGTGGATGACTGACATTAAGGGATGATTCTGCTGTGCCAGGAGTTGCTGCGTCTGCATTTACAAGTGCATTCACAATTTTATTTTAGTCTTTTATCAACAAAAAGACTGGCACAAGTAATAAGTTTACTATTACATTGTTTTCTTATGATTTCAATCAATGCTCAGCTGTTTGTAGTGCATTTGTTAAGTGGGTTAAATTACGTTACCAGTGTTGTGGGGATTTTGCTTGCACCCGCTCAACGGAGGTACTCCGTCGCTCAAGGAACAGCCCAGATCTTGATGATTACAACATTTATTAAATATAAGTGCTTACTTCTGTGCCTTTGCTTCACATCATAATGTTTGGTTGTTCGATTCTTCTCAATGTTCACTCTTCTGGTGGTATACTTTCTTCTAAATTTCTGATTTACATGCTTGCTTGGTTATATGCGTTTTCTTTTTAGTTAATAGATGTACATATCTTAAGGAGGGTTTCCTTAACTACTAATATGTTTATATATGTTTATATATCATTAACATATAATTTCAGTTGCTAACCAATTTTTGCATTTTACTTTTACTTATGCTTAAAATCATTAAATCAGACAATCATTGACATATACTAGTTCTAAATAACACAGGTAACTTTTTACCGGTGAGAAACTGAAGTCTTTTGAGTTTTGACAACTATTAAATCTCGCTTTAATATTTAGCTGTGCCGAAGGACTATAAACATTAGACAGCACCCAGTTTGACACGAAACCCGAAGCATAAGATAAATTTGTTATTCGAAGGAAACATTAAACTTGGATTTCGGGGAAAACTATTTTAATGATTTTCTTAAAATGTTTCACGGGAACTACTTCCTCAAATTAGAAAGGTAAATGTCAAGATGGAGACGAAACGTCTCAATGTAAAATGTATCCGTTTTGTTATCGCTAACTTGAATCTGAGCACAGTCACAAATTTCTTAAAAGAAGTCTTCCTGAGACTAAAAGACTAGAGAAGGAAGTCGGCATACCTAAAATGCTCGTGTATTACAAAATGGGAGCTGTCTTCACCTCAAAATATATAGTTAGAGGTTAGTCATGTTGGACATGTTTCCCACTACAATCTGTAATTGTTTCCTACGGCTTATTTGCGATAAGTCATATAATATTATTTTCAGATATAGATGGACGGTACGTTACTATTCTTATATTTCAACTTATCACTTACAACTTCCTAGATTATTACTTGTTGACATGATGCAACCATTAGGCACGATTTCTCATTTTCTAATTAATTTGTGCTAAACGTCTTGTAACACATTGAAAAATTGTACAAAATGTTGTAGAGTTTTACTAAGAAAATATATGCTTTTCTCAAATGTTTGATATCTAGTCCTTCCTTCCTGGTGAACGCACGGATGTTTCACTTGCAGCTGCTTCATATCAGATATATACACTGGTAGCCATCTGGCATAGTTTGGCCTATCCATGGCAAAGAAATTGGGAATCATTGCTGCGGTAGACGAAAGATGCAAACTCCAGTTCCCCGTCCTTTCAGCCTTGATGAATTGCAGGAGCAGCTCAACCATAGAGATATATTGTTTCCAGAAGGAAAACGTCATGGACTGTGAAGCTGCTTCTGCCTTGAACTCCTCGAACAAGGATGCCATCTTCATTACGTTGCGCTTCAACTAGACACAAGCGGCGGAAAAGCAAAGGTTAGTCTGAATTCCACTAAATATAGCCAACACCTAAATTGAGTTGCTTAGCATCCCCATGTCGTTCATTGAAAGTTTCTATCCTCAAGTACAAAATCAACTCGTGTGTTGATAGTCACGTGACAATTATTGAGAAGGTTTGATGGCTTAATCATATCCCAAACGAGCCGGGATGTTGCCTCATTCATTCATTGATCTCTGATAACTTCTCGTGACGTCATTACTGCACGGACCAGCTTTTTAGACGACAGACAGAAAAACGAGGATTTCCGTCGTCAAGAGTGAATTAAAGAAATATAATGAGGGCGATAAGAAATATTCCGCCAAAGTTTAAATGCTAGCTCAGTAAGCACGTGAGAGAGTATGTTTCTTTCTGAAAACAGGATCAATTGTGTTCCACCAATGAGGGAAATCTACTGTTGGTAGGGCTTTGGAATCAGTGATCAAACCCGAAGTAATATTGCAGGTATGTACAGTATATACGTTTATACCAGGGAAAACGACTCAGTCTGAGTCTTGGTTAGTCTTAGATAAGCTTGGATGGTCTGAATATTACTGTAGTCCTGTATGGGACAATATTGGCAAGGGTCTTTCAGACAAACTCCAAAAGCTACAAAATAGGGCTGCCAGAATTGTCACCTTTTCTAATATTATGAGGTTCGCTCGAGTGATTTGTTGGATGAGCTTGGCTGGGAAAGGTTAGAAAACCAAAGACTTAACAGTTGGCTGTAATTTTGTATAAAATCCATAATAATCTTTCCCCATTGTATTTGTATTTCCCCATATGTTGTTGTTATATGTCATTTATATGGGTTAAGGTCACATGTCATATGTTGTTGTTTGGTTAGGAGACAAGTTATCAAGGCGAAGCAATCGCTGGTGACGAGAGCTTAAACACACTATAGGCAGGTAGGTTAAATGTATATTAACCCTAATAACCCGGGTGACCTTGTGACCAAGACGAGTTTCCAATAAAGTCCCATATTAATTTAGGAAAAAAACCTTTTCCGGCCTGTAACTGCAATAATTTTTGTATTTCTACTAAAATGCTTTAGCAAACCGTTAGTCATTGTAACTTTATGGCAATGAAAAGAGAAACCTTTCAGCATTCCATATTGGCACCGGGGAGAGGGTGCGGTCATAACAATGCGAGTCCTGTTGACCAAACTGCTTAAAGAATTGTAATTTTTATATTCATATACCTTATTGTAGTCATTCTTTTTTTAATTGTAAATATAAATATTTTTTAAGATAATTGTATAATTATTTCCTTTGAAAAGCCCCCTTGGGGAACGTCAATAAAGCATGTATGTATGTGTCATCAAACCTGCGTCTAACCAGGGCAACTAAATTTGTATACAACGTTAGATTTACTTAACGGTGCCGTTTTGTCCTTGGTATTGGTAAAAAAAAAAACTTTAGTTGTTTTCTCTCTTACTCTTATATCTACATTCGGGTTGGCTAAATATCTACAAAGTTTACGCTTGAATTTCTTGACCAATTGTGCAGTCAGATCACCGATGTACGGGACAGAAAGCCAAATGGTGGTAGAGTCCTGCTTGTTATCCAAGCTGACGGTGGTATTCTGATGGACCCTGTTTTGTGCGATTTGAGAGAAGTGTTGAATCACTGAGTTAGCAATTCGCTTGGGAAAACTGTTCCATGATAAGGTCTTTCTTAGTTGTTTGAACTTGGATTTTATTTTGTTTGGGGAACAGATTCGGTGTATGCGGTCGACCAATGCTTTAATCCAAGATATTTTGTGACGCCACGGAACAAAGCTATCGAAGTTCATGTATTGACCTGTGAAGTATCTTTTTAGCCCAGAGTAACTCTGAAAGGGGAACTCTGAGGGTATACGAATGGTAGGCAGATGACCTTGACCTTCACTAATCATGTCAGCATGTAAGGAAGTCAGGCTCTATGGGGTAAACTAATCAATAATCAATCGAACAGTTGTGACAGGTCACGCACATCTTTGCATGCAGATGCACCGATATGCGAACAGTAAATACTGGAATCTTTTGAATCGAAACCTAAAGTTTGCCTGGTGCATTCCTGTTTATACACCGTAACATAACTGCAAGAGCGAACGGCTTTTTTGGCTCCCGTTTGTCGTTTGATGCGCCAAAAATGGTTGTCAAATACATTTTCATGTGTGAAGCGTAAATGCTGGAATCTTTTGAATCAAAATTAAACCTCAAAACAACTAGTCTTGAAATCAAAATCGCATTACATTTGCAGCAAAGAGAAAAGGAATCAAGGGAATTGAACGTAGCCTGCGAGAGCGAACGGGAGCGAACAGCTTTTTCAACTCCTGTTTTTAAAATTTTCAAGACATGTTGCCGCCGAGAATGTTCAATGTTGTGAATTTTATTATGAATGAACGTGTGTGCGAAGCGTAAATACTGGAATCATTTCAGCTGTGATTTGAATCGAAATTTAAATTTCCCTGTGCATTCCTGTATGTTATTTCAAGAAAGGTACAATATAAAAAGTAAAATAACAATCCTGATGCTTTGAGTGATGCTTTGAATTTGTATAACTCAGCTGTATATAAAACTTTGATGGGCGAAATTAAAGTCACGCTTTCCGCCGACTGTGTTCGGACTCCGCTTTTCACGAAACGTTTATACATTCAAAATGAACCGAATAGAATACAAAGAGCTTTTAAAAATATACGAAGAGTTCAGAAGCAAATCAATTCGAAAAACAAAAAGCCTTCATTGTTGATCTTGTCGCGACATTGTTTTGTTTACACACGGATGTAGATTCACTGTCAGATAAGAAATAACCTCGCTGGCCAAAAATCTAATTACTTCAATAGGATTATTTTACAACAACAACATGCACTCAATAAAAACTTTCTTATTGTTGTTTAGTTTATTTATTGATCAATAAGGATGGAATATTACTGAACTTTTAATCAAAAGTGTTTCGAGTGGAGAAAACAAACAGCTTATCACTCGATTAAGTTTTTCACAATACTACTCGGGGAAAAGGCCGCACTTCTCTTCATTTCTAGATCAAATTTAACGCTAACCACGTTGAATTGCAGAAAACCACTTTGACATCACACTCTCATCTGAAAAAGTTATTCGCCACGCTCGCAAACAAGCTTTGGCCACTTAGTTCTTCCGTGAAAATATCATGATAAATTATTTCTCTCTTCATCAGTTCATAGCGTTTTACAAGGAAGTTTTCATTCCTGGAAGCGGAGACTTTGCAACGTTCAATGCGTGACAGAATACATGTTTGTTCAGAATGCCGTGACGTCTCGCCAAAGTTTTCTCAAGCTAGCTTGCATATTTAATTAGGTGCATGTGAAGCCAGGTTGAAGGAAATTTCCTTCTAAAACATTTTCAATGCATAGTCAATTTCATTAATAGCTGAACTAAAATATTGAAATAAAATTTATTTCACGAAAAGGAGCTTACTTTAACATAAAACTCAAACCAGGACGAACATACACATGAGTCACATGAATCTCAACTTCAGAGTATATTTATCGTAATTTTCGATAATTGCCGAGTATGTCAAGAAACAAAATGATTCCATCGCTTGCTTGGCAAATATTTTGATCATTTAATTACACTAATCACACTGAGTTTCATCGTCTCTCAGCACTGTAGATACACGGAATCTTGTAAATATATTTTGAACAAAAGACGTTTGAAACAATAGAACGATTTCGCATAATGCTAATGTAGAGGAACAATAGGACATTACGTGTACTAAAAAAACTATTGTTTAAAATTCTAATTTGTGACGTGCAATATACGTATTTTCCACACACCAAACGTATATTACACGCTGGTATGACCACATATTATAATTTTAAACAATAGTTTATTTCAGCGCACGTAATGTCCTATTGTTCCTCTACATTAGCATTTAATGGAACTCATTACCATATAAAAATCAGCTTATGCGAAATTGTTCTAACAAACGCTGATAAACCAAACAAACGTTTAGACACGTTGTAAATGCTATTAAAACGCTGTAAACACTGCGAAATATATTTGTGAATGAAAATGTCACGCGGCCTATGAGAATTTTAGTGAGTCAACTAACTTTTTCTCCTTGTTACTCGCTAACCCAGCGAAAGAGAGGAACACGAACAGAGAATCTATCTATTTATAATATGATTATTTTAGCTCATATTCAGTCCATATTCAAGGTTTGTACTCTCACCCACCACTTTAGGTTGGGATGGAATTAAATAAGGGAGCTGGTGTTCATTTACTCTGGGCTGCCCTTTGGGATCTCTAAGTTGGAATTGCAATGTCTGTTATGAGCTCCATCGGATTAAAAATACAAAAGTAGTTACCTGGTTGCACTTTCAGAGTGTCTGCTGACTTGGTGTGATATAATTCCCCAGAATATCTAAGTAAACCGTGAATCAATAAGTCAGTACACACCATTTTGTTTGGCATAAAGGGAGATTTATTTCCTTTTAGTGATATAAAACTGAGGACAGAAATAAAGCTCTCTGCCCACCAAATCCCCAAACAAAATCGTGAGTCCTGAATAAGGCAAAATCAACACGAGAAGAAAAAAACCTAATTAATTACCAGTGATTAACGCTTGATGTTGTGACCCGTACCTTAGCTGGCAGTGCAAATTCCAGATAACTTTGATATGCCTCTGATGACCAGTCCCCAAGCATGTGAATTATTTCACCTGGAACCCCCGCACTGGAATGCCCAATTTGCCCCACCTCTGCGAAAGGAGTGCCCCCCCCCCATAAGTATGTGCCTGAGGCACACCGGCTAACGATAAATGACTACAAAAAACCCCTAACAAAAAACTTTTAGTGATGGGAGAAAGAGACCTGTCTGACGATAGTAGAAAAAGTAGTTGGGGGTACCAGACCATTTTATTAAAAAAATGTTCTGTCACCCACCAACTACAATACTACTTACCATGTATTGGGTTTCATTTTGGAATTCAGTTTTTTGGAGAACTATTTTGGAATTCAGTTTTCGGAGGCCTGCAACACCAAGATTCTCGCTTTTTCACCCTGGATCACCCGAATGAATTCTGACATTTTTATCGCTAACCAAATTATATTTTTTTGGAAATCAATTTTGAATCTCTCTTATATATACAAAAATTTGGTTTTTCATTATGGATCCTAAGCTAAGCTACGATGGGCGTTCTCATTTTTGATTCCCATATAGTTTTGGAAACTATGTGGAATTCATTATTTATATATTAATGGTGCGTTTAAAATGTTATATCACACAATGAGCACATTTAGACATAGTCGCATGATTTTGAATTTTAAGTTTATATAAAATAAAAATCTCATATATATAGAAATGAATTGTAATTTAGAGGTTCATAATGAGTTTAGGAGCAATGGAGAGATTTGTTGTCCTTTTTGTGATGAAAAACTACAAGATTATTATTCAGAAAGTGATGAATCGTGTTGTTTAGCAAAGGAATTGATTGTTGTAGAAGGTGAAATTGTTTGTATGCATTGTGGTCAAGTCGATGGTGAAAATTTTGCCAATGAGTGGGTAGATTTTCATCAGAATATGTATAAAATAGTAAGAAAATCGGTTTATCATCGGAAATATCATATTGAGAATGTGATAACGGATATATGTACTGTAGATAGGATAGATATAACAAGGGATGAATTAAATCGGATTTGTAGAGTATTCGATGAGATAGGTAAGATTCTTCCTCAAGTGAATGATGGTCGTAAACGGATGATAAATACAAAATTTATTTTAAGACAGGTGTTTGAAATGCTGGGATTGCCATGCAAGAACATCCAAATATCTAAATCAAAAAGAACATTAGCTTCTAATAAACAATATTGGGAAAAGATCCTATTATTGATAGGTGATAAAATTCAATCAATCATCCATAAGTAAACATTTCATCATATTTTAGAAAAGAAAAAAATTAAGAAATAGTATGACATAACAACACAGCTGTGTCGTGACGTCATGATACAGGAAGAGATTTTGAGCATCTCATTTGAGATTTATAAAACATTGGAATTTTATAGATTTTTAAGTTGTAAATCTTTTTCTATACTCTTTTTCATAGTTATCCACAATAGGACACATGTCAATTATTATCTCATCTAATAATCTCATTTCATTAAATTAAGGTAAATTAAATAAGGTAGCTCAATGGATATCAGAGGGATCTGGATGGATGATTAAATCAGTTGACAATCATTACCTTAATATAGTGAAATACAAACCAATAAAAGGATCATCATATATTAAACTCCCACAAGAACTACGAAATAGTGCTAAAGGATTGATTAACATGAAAAACGAGGATAATGAATGCTTCAGATGGTGTCACATTAGACATTTAAATCCACAAGATAAATATCCTCAAAGGATAAAAAAATCTGACAAACAATACATTAAAAATTTGGATTACACTGGAATTGAATTTCCAGTAACTATTAAACAGTTCAACAAAATTGAGAAACAAAATAAGATTAACATTAATGTATTTGGTTATGAAGAAAAACAACCATATCCTACATTTGTATCTATGTATCAAAAGAAAAGTATGAAGATCATATGGATTTATTATTGATTACAGAAAATAAAAATAAACATTATGTACTGATTAAAGACTTTAACAAGTTCATGTACAACCAAACAAAACACAAAGAGAGGCAACACTTTTGTATGTATTGTCGTCAGTGTTTTAGCTCTGAAAAGGTATTAACTAATCACAAAGAAAACTGTATCCAAGTAAATGGCACGCAAGCAATTAAAATGCCTGAAAAAGGTGAAACGATTGTATTCCAAAATCACTTCAAACAATTACCTGTACCATTTGTTATTTATGGTGATTTTGAAGCTATCACAAAAAAAGTGCAAGGTTGTAGACCAAATAATGATAAATCATACACTGAAGCTTATCAGACTCATGAAGACTAGTTATGGATATAAAGTTGTTTGCTGTTATGATGATAAATACACAAAACCAACACAGGTATATAGAGGTGAGAATGCTGTTTATAAATTCATGGAAAAAATGTTATATGAAGTGAACTACTGTAAGAAGGTTATGAGAAATAACTTCAACAAACCATTGAAAATGACTAATGAAGATGAACTATGCTTCAAACAAACTGATAAATGTCATATTTGTGATAAAAAATACATGGATAAAGACATACGTGTTAGAGACCATTGTCATATTACCGGAAAATACAGAGGCTCAGCTCATCAAGAATGTAATTTAAAACTCAAAATTAAACCTGAAGATATTAAAATTCCTGTTATATTTCACAATCTGAGAGGTTATGACAGCCATTTTATAATGCAACAGATTGGTCAAATAGTAAAAAATCATACATACAAAAATAAGAAAGGAGAAGAAAAACAGATGAATATAAATGCGATACCGAATAATATGGAGAAGTATATGGCTTTCATGTTGGGTAATCATCTGACATTCATTGATAGTTTCCAATTCATGAGTTCAAGTCTTGATAAATTAGTAGAAAACATTATGAAGTGTGGGAAATGTGAAACATGTAATCCGGATGGATGTATCAAAAGATCTATAAATGATAGAGGACATATAATTCAACATAAAACTTGTTTTCCATGTAGACAGTGTAGAAATTGTATGAATGTTGGAAAGAGTTGTGTGAATCCAGTCAATACTCATTTAAAGTACACACTAAAGGTTTTTAAAAATGAGAAGCTAAACCTGATGAGTAAAAAAGGTGTCTATCCTTATGATTTCATGGATAGTTTCGAAAAATTCAAACAAACAGAACTACCAAGTAAAGAGGACTTTTACAACATCCTAAATAATAAGCATATCACAGATGAAGATTATAAACATGCTCAAAATGTGTGGGATACTTTTAACTTAAAATCAATGGGTGAATACCATGACGTATACCTTAAATCCGATGTCCTGCTATTATCTGATGTATTTGAAAACTTTAGAAACACATGTGTACAATACTACCAACTAGATCCATGTCATTACTTTACAAGTCCTGGGCTCAGTTGGGATGCTATGTTGAGAATGACTGATATTAAATTAGAGCTGATAACGGATATTAATATGTTTCAATTTATTGAAAAGGGTAATAATAATAATAATAATAATTTATTGACTTGATATAGCGCCTTTTAACATTGAAATGATCAAAAGCGCTTTACATGAATTAATTAAATGTATGTATATATATAATTAAAATATGTATACAATAAGATGAATTAATTAAGATATATATACAATAAGATAAAACTATGAAAAACTCCTAAACTAATACATTACTAGAAATAAGCGTTGAGAAAAACTCAACCAATTGTATTATCTATTGTAAGCTATGTTAAAAAAATATGTCTTAAGCTGCTTTTTGAAAACGCTAAGTGATTTTATTTCCCGAATATGTATGGGAAGGCTATTCCATAGTGGGGGCAGCAGCGAAAAAAGAACGAGCCCCTAATGTTGATAGCATACGCCCCTTGGGACGGTCTAAAAATAATGACTTATTAGATCGAAGAGAATAAGCAGAACAGGACTTAATAGACACTAATTTACAAATATAGCTGGGCGAGATATTATATATAGCCTTAAAAGTAATAATTAAAATTTTAAAATGAATACGGTAAAAAACAGGTAGCCAGTGAAGGCTATATAGAGCGGGTGTAATATGGTCGTACTTTCTAGTGTTCGTTATTAATCTAGCAGCAGTGTTCTGTACTCGTTGTAGTTTACTGATCTGATATTTAGGAAGGCCATAGAGCAAGCAAGGTATGCGTGGTGGCATATCATATATAGCTAATCGATATGGAAAGTCAAATAATAAATACATGAAAACATACGATGAGAAGGCGCCCTCAAAGTATATCATGTATCTAGACGCTAATAATTTATATGGTTGGGCTATGAGTCAGTATTTACCAACTGGAGGTTTCAGATGGGTGACAGAAAAACAGATTAATCAAATAGACTTAGCTAAATATAAAGAAAATAGCAACAAAGGGTTAATTCTGGAAGTTGATCTTGAATACCCAGAAGAACTACACAACATTCATAATGACTATCCTCTAGGACCGGAAAAAGTCAAAGTGACTAAAGAAATGTTATCACCCTATTGTCAAAAAATAGCTGATAAGTACAAAATATCATCAGGACTAGTACATAAACTAATACCAACATTAACCAAGAAAGAAAAATATGTACTTCATTATAGGAACCTACAATTGTACACAGATCTTGGGTTGAAGATAACAAAAATCCATCGAGTACTAGAGTATAATCAGTCAACAAAAATCAATAAGCAATATTAAGCAATATATTGACTTTAATACTCAAAAAAGAACTAATGCTAAAAATGCTTTTGAGAAAGACTTCTTTAAACTTATGAATAAGTGTCTTTGGAAAAACTATGGAAAATATTAGAAAGCGAGTAGAGGTCAGACTTGTTACTGATGAAAAAAAACTATTAAAATTAGCATCTAAACCAACTTATGTGAGTAGTAAGATCTTCAACGAAAATCTAGTAGCAGTACATAAGATCAAAGAAACACTAACCTTAAACAGGCCGGCATATGTAGGTATGTGTATTCTTGATCTAAGCAAGACTTTGATGTACGATTTTCATTATAACTATATTAAAAAAAAATATGGAGACAAAGCTATATTATTATTCACTGACACAGACAGTCTGACATGAAATTGAAGCTAAAGATGTGTATAAAGATTTTTGGAATGATAAAAATAAATTCGATAACAGTGATTACCCAGAAAACTCACCATATTTTAATAAAATAAATAAAAAGGTAATTGGTAAATTCAAAGATGAGGCTGCTGGAATTCCAATCGTTGAATTGGATTGAGATCTAAAATGTATTCATATATGAAAGACAATGATAAAGGCGGAAAGACTGCAAAGGGAATCAAGAAGAATATTATTAAAAATAAAATTAAACATGAAAATTACAAAGATGTTCTATTTAACAAATAGATTCCATTTGGCCGTGCGTCTGTTCAGTAATAGATCACAGATGACGTCAAAATGTGGTAAGAACAAAAAAGTGACCAACGAGCCGCTGCGGCGAGTTGGTCACTGATGTTCTTACCACATTTTGACGTCTTCTGTGATCTATTACTGAACAGATGCACGGCCAAATGGAATCTATTTGTTTTATATAATAAAGAGGCAAAATGTTAGAAAAAAGCTTGTTTATTTGAAATAACTGGAAAGCGGGTCGTCAACTCACGTCGAGAAACACGAAAATAGCGATTTGACGTAATCTATTGTCTATACAAAATGGAGCAAACTCATTGGCTGCTGATGCGAGGCAAAGAACTGTGATTGGTTCAGGCAAATCACGCCACAGTCAGGCCTTGGAATGGAAAATCACAGCGAAAGCACAATTCAGCATTCGAAATCTACAAATGCAATACAAAATTCTGCCAAAATCAAGTCATTTGTTATCATCGGAGCGACTCTGTAAGCCGAAAAGCACTTGGACATTGCCATGAATATTACAAGAACTGAAAAAGCCGCTCGGAAAACTTTTTATTTTATTTTTTATAATTTATTTATTGCAACACAGAACAATACTTACAATACTATTACTTATACTACTTACAATACAATTACTTATACTACTTACAATACGATTACTTGTACTACTTACAGTACTTAATTACAATACGTTTACTTACACTACATACAATACTTAGTACAATACATTACCAACTTATATTACAATGTGTTTTGATTATGTACACTACATTACACTATTAATTTACAATACATTACACTACACTACATTAATAGGGAGAAAACAAGTAATAAAAGGAAACAAAAAAAAACCTACCCTACTACTATGTTACTGTAGGACAAAAAAAAACTAGCACCACCAACAAAAAAAACTTAGTTAAATAGTAATTCGGAAGTGCAATTGGGCGGAAAAAAAAAGGGTCAAGAGATCGAGTTAAAAGAGAGAATCCGTGAAAGGTTGCATATATTTCAGGAGAACAGGAACACGTTTACTAGCTTTCTAATTAAATAGAGAGATTACAAGAAAGGCTCAAGAGGCTCCCATTTTTTTTGGCTAGCTGTTGTATTGCTATTGTTTTCTAATTCTTGAATATATCTCAGATAGCATAAGAAATTATTTAATTTTGGATCACATTCTTTCAGTCTACATAACCAGATATAGTATTTAGCGTTTAAACAGCAAAAGTTTATTTGAAGTTTATATTTAGAGCTATCCGGCTTCAGACCTAGAGCTGTGTCAGGCTGTAAGGGTTTCTCTTTTACAATTACTTGGCATATCTCCAGCCATGAATTTAGACTGATCCAGAAAGATTGAGTTTTGGGGCAGTCCCAAAATAGGTGAATCAGTTTTTCTATTTCTCCTTGACAGAAGGTACATATCTCGCTATCGACAAATCCAATTTTTTTCAGAAAATTATTAGTTGATAGTCGTCTGTGTAAAAATTTAAAATTGAAAGCTATAACTTTTGAACTCGTTGTACATTGAAAGGATAACTGATAAGCCGCTTTCCAATTAATCTCTTGCTTTGGTGCAAAGACGACGTCTTCGCGCCACTTTTGTTGACTAGACTTAGGTAATTCGCCCTTTTTAACTCGTGAATGCGCGCATGCGCAGAACGAGTTATAGCATTGGTGGACAATGTCACTCGGTCAATGGGCTGTAAACTTTAATCGCTAATTAATCAATGAAATTAATGTATGCATTAATTCCCTCTTTTTTTTTTTTTTTTTTTTTTTTTGAAACGACGGGTTGTGGTATTCGAACCCTCGAAGTCCTGCTTTGGAACTCAGAACCTTACCACTGCGCCACGCCAGCACTTGTTGATTTAAACGTGTATACGAAACACAAAAAACATATGAGGGGGGCCTTTGTGCCAGTTACTACGCTGACCGAAATTACGACTACTGTAGGCTCAAACTTTGCTAATCTGGCTCGTTTTACGGCTTTTTGGGCTGGATAACACTGATAAAACAGGCTATAGGAACTTTTTTGTAGTGAATGAATGCCTTAGTTTTCGGGTCAACCGGACGATAGATACAGTGACGTTTTATCATGGATCCATCTGTGCGCGGGAGCTGTCTATGGCGTTCGCGAATCAAGGCGTTTGTGTTCCCTGACAAAATATTCAAGACCATCTTAGCGAGAATTCATGTGGCACACCACAAGCTAAGTATTTCTAGCTCATTCGATCTTTAAAAAAACCGAACACAGTACCCTATTGGTTTCTTGTTAGAAGACGGTGTTTCTCTGCTTTCTATGATCAAAATCATCATCCATCCTGTGGGCGCCAAGTGTCGCATAGGGCATATTAAATTACGATCAAAATACACCTTCAGTAAAGTTCGAAATGGAAAGAAGTAACAGTCAAGAATACTCGATCGCCAAATAAGAGGACATAATTATTGAAGACAAGCTATATTCAAACGGAAACCGAAACTCGTACTTCAATGGAGTTTTCAGGACTTTAATACGAGAACGGTGCCGTTCGGTAAGTGATGTTTTTTAATGTTGTTTTTCTTGATTGATCCCAATTCAAACAACGTTTGTACTCGGACGTATGAAGCTGTACGATTTCGCTCGATGAAAAATTATAGCAGATGAAGCCTCAGCTAAAATTATTTGCGAAATAACTTTTTATTTCTGCTTCTAAAAGGAAATGTAGCATTTTATATTTGAATTATTTGTTGTTTGTTGTTGTTGTTAATTCAATATTCTCTGAGGAGAATTAAACATCTCATCGTGTTTTGTTTCATGAATAAAGTACCATTTTATCTGGATCAGTGTGTATTTTCTTTATACTAGTTATAGTTACCGCAAAAGCGCCAACGACATAGAGGAGCGAATAATTGATAGAAAGCTATAAAATATATATATGATCATGAAACATACACGTTAAAATCTGACCGGCATTACACTGTAAATATTAAAGACAACACGAAAGTCCCAGTTTATTTGATGACAAGATAACAAAATTAATACCCCATCCTAAAGTTGCTTTAATAGAAATCGAAGATGTGTCTTGCTTTGATGAAATTGTCTGGTTGCATGAATGGTTGAAAGAATTTTAAAATTATTATCGGAACGAGGAAGCGTTGCGTGACGGGGGACAAAACAAATAAGATTAACCTTTCACTTTCATAGTATCTAGGAGAGCAAAACCATTTTGGATAATTTAAATGTAGCTAATTTTAGTCCAAGGATTGCAACTTCATAAATAACTGAAGTATTTTTCTTTCTAAGAGTTTCGTGTATGACAGAATGAATGTTTACATATAAAATTAAATTTTATATTGTGCGTGCGAAGCACAGTCGACTACACAAACAAGATCAGAACGTTTTGAAATGATTGAAATATTTTATTTCACGAACAGCAACCAGTCCGAACATATTGGCCGAATATTTAAACGAAGCCTAAAAAGTTAGTTAATGAGGTATAAATCAACTTATAAGACCTTATAAGCAGGCCACTCTAGTCGCTAAATGATTTTTTAGTCTGTGTTTATATACACCTTCTAAACAGGGCTTACTGTACGCTTTTCGTTTGAGTTTCCCTCCCGACCAACACTGATTTGGACGTGAGTACGAAATACACCGGCCTGCGTGAATAAAATAAGCCGCGCGGAATCTTATTGTTCTGTTTCGAGAAATAAATCGTTTCCTCGAAATCCCTATTCGAGTCAGACTCAAAACTCGAAACTCGCCGATTCTCGAAAACATCGAGGACGAGACTGTCAACTTACATTTACCCGGTACTACTGCATATTTCTATGTTAATTAATTTCTTTACTTTTCCATTCACGAGTTGGCACATAGTGCCTTTGATTTTATACAAGTTTCTTATATGCAATTCTACTTGGTTTTGAGCTTGCTAAAAATTTCGGAAAACTTGCGGTTGCGGTTGACATCGACACGTTGGAGGCCATGCGATTCGAGCTTTGAAAGAGTGGAGCATTGTCGCCGGTGGAAATCTGTGAGCTCTGACTCCTCTGTGGTTGATAATTCTCAAGGGCATTTGAAATAGTGTTGGAGACGTTTTCCAATTGCGAAACGGATGGCCGTGAGCTGTAGTGAGCTATACTTTGCTCACTGCTGTGCCCTGAAACGCACATGATGTGGCGATCTGGAACATTTGCGTCGGAAAGTAAGGTTATGGCGGATGCCCGGACTGAGTGGTTGGTGTACACCTGAGAGAGCTTCGCTCCAACAGATATAGTTTTCATCATTTCGCCCAACTTGTTAATACCAAGCGGCTTGTTCTCATACCAGACGATGTCATCGGTTGTCACTCTTTGTTTTGGATGTTGGAAGAACGCTTTGCAGGATGGATTCAATTTAGACACGTACAGTTTCAGACTGGCAAAAGCATCATCTGCTCCAGTGCTGTACAGTCTTGTTTCCCGTTCAGCCGAAGGCTTGCTGGTTTCTCCACCGGGGTGGTTTTTGGTGGCTTCATTGTGTGTCATGACTGCGTACTCGCGACCATTGGCATCTTTCATAAACTCAAAACTGTCGTGGCGAAGGTCTCGCTGGCCCTCTCTTCCACGCCTACACCAGTACAAAGAAACGTAGAACCAGGTTCTTCTAAGCAGTCCGACAGGATTCGTCGAACTAAGGAACGGGCTGGCTCGTATTTTTGCAAGGTCAGAAGGTACGATAACTGGTTTATGTTGTACATTTTCTTTGCCCGTGCGGCGGTTGATTCTTAGCTTCGCGTCGAGAATTTTGTTGCTCTTTTGAAAGTCGTCATTCTTTGATATTTTTACTGTCAAACCATTGTTGTTCAGATATCGTTCAATTGAATTGCGGAAACCAAGAAGAGCTGAACGACTGTACTCTCCTCCTTTTTTCGTTCTTGCTTCGACATAAAACCTTGCTAGGTTTTGGTCCAATTCTGTTGTTTTCATTTTAAGAAGTGGTGTTGTAATGTTTCTTTCCTGACACCAATCTGTGTAAACAATTATTTTGGGACTGAGAAAAGTTGAATTTTTCAAATAAATCAAACTCATGATAGTTTTGTTTGGTGTGTTTGTTATTTTCGGAGCAAAGTAATGGTTTCTCACCTTGAAATAGTTTAACCACCCATTTTGTGTTTCGTTTTGTCTCGCTCGACTGAGACTGCTCGAGTATTTTTTCTAAGTCGTTTTCTTCTTCCTGCTTTTCGAACTTGTCCACAGCCTCGGCAAGACATATTTCTACATCGTCGTTCACCCAGTCTGGTATTATATCCTCTAAATTTTCAAAACTTTCCGCCATTTAAAAAAAACAGTTAAACTCATCAACAACAGATGAGCTTGGGGAAGGTTCCTGTAAGGTTGGTGGAACCACATGCAAGACGAGTCGCGCATGTAGGGTAACCATGGCAACCCTGAGAGCGGCAACCACCAGACACCGTCACACTGATAGTCAGTGGAAACAACTACATACTCACCCAATACTTACCTAAAGGGAAAGATGGGCCGGGAGCAAATACTTTGAGCGCCGACAACGAAAGGCAACATGCTCGAAATGGCTTGACATCCACGGGAGGGCTGTAAGACAACAAGGGCCCTGCAAAAAAACCCCGGCCACCCCGCAACCCTACGATTGTGTGGGATACCGCTGGCCTCTATTGTCGAGCGTTTAACTTAGCTTGAATTCAAATACAACCCCATTTAAACTCATCAACAACAGATAAGCTTGGGGAAGGTGCCTGTAAGGTTGGTGGAGCCACATGCAAGACGAGTCGCGCGCGTAGGGTAACCATGGCAACCCTGAGAGCGGCAACCACCCAAGCCCCGAACTCCAAGGTGCTTGGAGAGCGAAGGGCCCGCGAACAGGGTGGGCAAGGGACCGAACTCCCCAAACCTTCCAAGCACCAACCCCCGCCATGAATTCACTTGTACCCATACATACCACACATATGAAGAACGCGAGAACTCTGAACAGCCTAACACTAAATCAGTCCACCGTACGGCAATCGTCACCACCGCCCAGTAGCCATAGCTTGACTGGACCAGCTAAGATGAGTGTCCGTGAAGACTGAACCACACCCGATTAGACGCGACGAATGCTGGGGGAGCCCGAGATAGCCCGCCAACCAAAGTCAAATGGCGGTCGCACCAGAATGTCATAAAGGATGCTATGGGACCCAGCGTGTCCACCTGCCGATGACCAGATCAGTGACCGGATCCAGTGTGTAGAGAGGGCTGCCGAAAGATTCCACAAAGAACATATCAACCAATGGCCAGGAGAATGTCCGAACACCGAAAGTAATAAGAGCTGCTGTAAAAGCCCGCAAACAGAGAACCTGCCAGCCGAAGGCCCGGTTCGCGAACGAACGCATTACACGATAAGGGCTATAGCACGAGCCCACACATCCAACCTGCCAGTCGATGGCCAGGTTCATGACCGAACACAGTACGTGATAAGGGCTGTTGTTCGCGATCGAACCCAGTACGTAATAAGAGCTGCTGCACGAGCCCGCGAACGAAAAGCCTGCCAGCCGAAGGCCAGGTTCGCGACCGGATACAGAGACGGAGTGTGGCCTGCTGCACGAGTCCGCCACAGCCTGCCTACGCACTATGCGAGCTGCTGTGAAATCTTGGCTAAAGATTCAGCTGGCGTCCGGATGTACAGCTGATACGCGTTACTAGACCAACGCCCTAACCCTTGGATAAGATGATCTGGGACCCCGTTGCGGGCAGCCACAGTCGCCGCCCCAATTCAGAAGCTATGGCTGGAAAAATTACCTTGAAGACCTGCAGAGGATAAAATACGACGAAGCCAGTTTGATAATGTAGCTTGTGACAATGGCCGACCATCTTGATGAAGGAACAACGGGCCCGCAGCGTTGCCCCTGACTGCCAAATAAGCCAAGAGAGACTGTATCGCACACAACGGGAAGCTGCCCCTGCCGATATGAATTGAACAACCCTTACGAAAAGGATCAGTTTTCGAAGCCTTAATATTGATTCGCAGGCATGAAGGATTGACCGTAGAGTCCACTGCCACATCAGCCAGACCCAGGTGAATGTCAGACGAAAAGCTGGCCAAGTTGGGAACTGTGAATTCCGCTGAACGCAGAAAGCCGAAGTACGCCAGGTTACATGCCACCCAAAACATGCAATGATCAGGGAGGGTGAGATCCAGAGCTTTAACTATTAGTAACATGACGGTATCCGTGACCGGTAGGCGTTGAGCGGCGGAATCCCCTTGTGATCTCTTAATCCCTCTTAGCACTCGTTGCAACCTCAGGCAATTGAGGAGAGGGTCTGGACACCCTTGCTCGATATGCAAAGAACGAACTGCAGACATATACACCTTGATGGTAGAATGTTGCACCGTACGAGCCAAAAAGATGGCAAACAGGCACAACGTCCATTCCTCTGTTGGGCAGGGGGAACCCGTAGCGTGCACTTTTCCGAGCTGGCTGCAAAATTCATAAAACCTCTTCTGACCTGACGCATAGGAGTTGCGTGTAGAGGAGGCCAAACCGTGGACGAGGAAGCTCCGACACTGAGACTCTAAGGTTGCAGAGTCAATTGGTCCAGGAGAGGAAGAGGGACTACGACTGGGTGTAGCTGGTCCTCTGGAGCCAAACGCCTGAACTCCTGCCAATGAAAACGAGAAAGAGCATCAGCGATACTATTGTGAACACCCGGTACGTGTTGAGCTGTAAAAGTGAAGCTAAACCGAGCCGCAGCGGAAAGTAGCTGGCGCAACAGATGCATTAGGCAAGGGACCTTGGATGTTCTGGAGGTCAACATGTGCACCACAGCTTCGTTATCGGAACGGAAGAGAATATGTCTCCTAAACCACTGCGGCCCCCACACGAACGCGGCCACGGCAATGGGGAACAGCTCCTTGTACGCAATGGACTGCTGAACTTGGGATGGCCGCCACGATCCACTGAACCATTCGCGCTTGAAGTAAGCCCCGTAACCCAGAGCGCCTGCCGCGTCCGACGTGACCTCCAGGTCAGATGATGCAGACATGCCGGGGAACAGCCAGAAGTTTACTCCGTGCCAAGAAGAGAGAAATTCATGCCACCATTGCAAGTCCAGATGGAATTCTGCGCTCAAGCAAATTGGGTGGTCACGTTTCCGAAAGCAGCAGAGCAGGTCAATCATGCGCCTCAGGAACGTTCGACCTGGCCATACGACTTTTGCTGCATGGTGAAGATGGCCAATCAATGACTCCAGTTGACGCCTGGTACACCAACGTTGAGGTCGCCATGAACAAATCAAGTCCCGTAGCGTCTCCAGTTTTTCGGCCGGAAGACGGGCAGTCTGCTCTATCGAATCTAATTGAATCCCCAAGACGACTAAACGAGTAGATGGACCGACGCACTTGTTGGGGTGAAGGGGAAGGCCAAGCGACCGACAGACCGACAGAGGTGTTCAAATTCCTAGCACACAGTTCTCAACTAGGCGGTCCCGCGGTGATAAAGTCACCCAGGTAATGCATGAGTTCCGAAATGTCATGCCCATTCACCAGGATCCACTCTACCATCTCTGCCACCGCACTGAAGATGAACGGGGCAGATCGAAGACCGAAAGGGAGGGCGAGAACCACGAAATACTGCCCCGCCACTTCAACCCTAATAGATATCGATCGGCCGGATGCACAGCGATATTACGATAAGCGGCTTCAACGTCAAATTTAGCCATCAAAGCCCCGGGGCCGTACTTGGAAACCATACGGATAATTTGATCGACCTTGATGTAATGCATGGCGAACTCGTCGGGATTAATGCCATCGTTAACGCTAGAACCGCTAGGCGATGATAGGTCCACAATGAGGCGCCACTTGCCTGGTTGGCCTTTTTTGGGATAACCCCAAAGCTGCTCACGTGTAAGTTTGGGAAAGGAGGGGAGGGAAAAGGGCCCGCCACCCTACGTAGGGCAACCTCATTAGCCAGGTACTCATCTATGACTGTGGGATGCTGAGCAGCCGACGAATAGTTCTTTTTCGCTGACTTAAGGCTACGAGAAGACTGAAAACCGAGCCTAAACCCATCCCGAAGGCCACTGAGAACGTAAGTGACTGCACTCTGGTCAGGGTGCCCCGCCAATTCCCTGGTGAACTCCGTGACATTGAGAGGGCTAACTGCTGACACGGGGTGGAAGACGGGAACCGCTAAGAGAAAATTACAAAAGAACAAACTGAGGAAGGCAAGTATGAACGAATCCACTTTATTAACTAGTGAAACAACCAAGTCACCATACGGTATAGATGACATAACTGCAACGATTGTGTCCTGAACCTAAAATACTAAGACCAACCCTATAGCCCGCAACAATAACCTGGGAAAAAAACTACCTATGTCCTAGACGGGAATACAGGTAATGCAGACACTAAACGAATTAAACTAACAAAACCGAAAAACAAGCAAAGAATATTCTGTCGAGCTAACGAGTATGCTCAAAGTTCGCCGAAACGAATAAGACTGCCCGGCGCCGTTCGAGTTAATGACGTCGCCTCTTGCCACCCAACGCTGATCCGGGCGACACCGGTGAAGGGACACGCCGTTTGCCATCTTCCCGGTTGTTGGGGCAGGCCACCACGCGATGAGCGCCTGAACATCTGCTGCACCGATGGGCATAACGGCAAGAGGCGAAGGGTGCCGTGCAACGCTTATTGTTCCAAGACCTGCAGACGTCGACATCTGTCCTCAGCGAACCCGGCGGCTCGGAGTTGGAGTTGGAGTTGTCGGGTGAATGAGTCGTTGAAAGATTCCGCGCCGAAGAACCTGCGGCATGAAAGTTAAAGAGTTGAACGTTCATCCCCGACCAGTCCGTGAGACGGGAAGCTGCGGCGTGCTCGCGAAAAGCGTGATCGTAGTTCAGCCAAACTCGGCCGTTAAATTGGCGGTGGGTGCGGTAATCAGTAGCTGATACTGCATCAGGTCCTTCCACCGCTGGGGAAAGTGCAAAACCACGATCAAGGAATAAATAGCGAACGCCTCCGTCCAACTCGCGATGTCCTCGATCCGATGGCCCGTCTTTCTTGGCTGAGATGTCAGGACGGGACGGCCGTCCAACAGCAGTTGTGGCTAGGGGTCTTTGTGTACAAGATTCACAGACGACAAATCGCTCAGATCAATAAACTTCCCCGCCACGATTTGGGATACAAGCTTAGCTGGGACGGGGGAAAAACCAGGCCCGACGACGAACGGTTGGTCTAACAACACCGGAGACTGAACAACAGAGCTGGTGAGATCGTGGATCGTCCCGGGCGCCATGCTGGCCGCACTCGAAGCGCTCTGACCGAGCGACATCGTAGGGGCCGTAAAAGTCGAAACAAACGACGGCACAACAATACTAGCAGATAATGGCCTACCTGGTGGCAATTGTCCCTGAGTGAAACTGCTTCCTGAGGCCAAAAAGTTCGCCGCCGACGCGTTCAATGCATTGGGAACGCCCCCAAGACCCACGTTCGGCTCACTCGAAGGAAGCCCTTGTTGCTCCGCTTGCGGGACTACAACTTGTTCGCGTTCGCGAGCCCTCTCTACGACCATGGCCGTCTGAACCGTTTGGGCGATCAGAGCCACCAATTCTGGGGTAACAATCGGGCTGGTTGCCGCCGAGTTGATAGGAACCGACGATCCACCGGGCGTTTGAACAAGCGATCCGGGCGTTGGAACAACTGAAACAGGCACAGATGTCGGCGGTCCCACATCGGTTGTTCCGGGAAACAACGCCGATTGCAAGCTATTATTGGTGTTCCTGGCAGCCATAATGCCCACAGAACGCCAGCGAAAGAACTACGAACGCACAATTTATTACAGCAAATACTTTGAGCGCCGACAACGAAAGGCAACACGCTCGAAATGGCTTGACATCCACGGGAGGGCTGTAAGACAACAAGGGCCCTACAAAAAAACCCCGGCCACCCCGCAACCCTACGATTGTGCGGGATACCGCTGGCCCCTATTGTCGAGCGTTTAACTTAGCTTGAATTCAAATACAACCCCATATAAAAAAAGTTGTCTGTGGTGACGTCATCTATGCGTCTGTCCTCCAATAGATCATAAGTAAGAACCAATCAAAATGCGTGTAGAATTCAGCTTATTATATAATTAATAATAAACAAATATATCACACTATGAAAACAATAAGAAGTGAAAACCACCAACTTGGAAGCTATGAGATTAATAAAACGTCGTTGTCTTGCTTCGATAACAAACGGTTTTTATTAGACAATGGAATCAATAGCTACGCTTACGGGCATTATAAAATAGAAAGAAGCATTTAAACCGAGAAATACATAATAGTAAATACAGTTAAGTTCCATCTTAATGTTCAACCGAATCCTGCGACTGCATCGGGTACGGTGTTGCCTTCCGCAAAAGCGACATCCTCCTCCTCAGCTTGAATGTATGTTTCTGCATCTTCTCAGTATCCTTTTTAGTCTTCCTCAGAATTTCATCCTGCAGGAAGCGTCGAGACTTCTCATTTCTGATGGCCACCCGACATTGATTACAATATTTTAATTTTCGTTGCACATGACGTCACGACACAGCTGTGTCGGTCTAAATTTTACAGGTATCACAAAAGCAATCTATTTCATGGGTCCACGGTAGTGCGACCTCTATGTGTTCTTCAAAAAACTTCATAATAGTATGACCATTAACCAAAAACCATTTTAAAGGCAGTGTGCATCTACAAACTTTTTTTGTATGGTGATAATTGCTTATAGAACTTCCTGAGTTGACGTGAACGTGTTTGTTTAACCGCACACCGTGAATTCACCCAGTCGTCAAAGCTTCCACATACTCGTTCTTTCTCCTTTTCTTCTTGAAACTTGTCGAAAGCTTCACTTAACCATTTGCCATACAAGAAAGCATTTTTAACGACGTAATTATCAATCGTTTTGAAAGAGTCATGGCATTGTTTCAAATGCTTCTCATAATCGATAAGGCTCACTTCACCTTCTGGAAAGACATTGGGGACATCGAAGTGCAACATTTGTCCTCTGATGTAATTATTTTCCATTTCTCGCACAAGTGACAAGCCATCAGATTCAACCTCAACCGCCGAACATTTCCTCCTCTTCCGTTTTGTTTCTTCAGTCTCGAACAACAGTTGTGGAACATTCGGCGCTCCTTCTGTCGTTGGAAAACTGTGAAGAATAACTTTGGCGTCTTTAGGCTTGTTATCGTTCAGTAATTCCATCGCATAGTCACGTTGTAAACAACAGTCTGAATAGATCCGCATCCAATACTCAGCGAATAATCGGACCTTATCGTTCATGAAAGCCATGTTTTGATGATAAAACCCATCGATTATTTCCACGTCAAAATCCTGCTCATAGCCAGTATCCATATCCTCTAAATCCATGTCCTCCATCAAATCAGATATACCGGATTCACTTTCTACCATTGCTTTAACTGAACTACTCGTAATGATATGTTCAGGGAATTTTCCCTTATCCTGTTTACGAAAAGATCGTCAATTATGATTGATTGAAAAAATCATACGACCGTCTCGTGATCTGAAACAATAGCTATTAGTGATGACTCGTTTCCTGTTTATCAAAACATGTTCAGACTCATCAGCGGGGAATCCCCTAGATTTGTTTCTGGGTATTAAGTCACGCAATGAGCACATTCAGAGATAACATTTTAAACGCACCATTAATATATAAATAATGAATTCCACATAGTTTCCAAAACTATATGGGAATAAAAATGAGAACGCCCATCGAGCTTAGCTTGGGATCCATAATGAAAAACCAAATCTTTGTATATATAAGAGAGATTCAAAATTGATTTCCAAAAAAATATAATTTGGTTAGTGATAAAAATGTCAGAATTCATTCGGGTGATCCAGGGTGAAAAAGCGAGAATCTTGGTGTTGCAGGCCTCCGAAAACTGAATTCCAAAATAGTTCTCCAAAAAACTGAATTCCAAAATGAAACCCAATACATGGTTAGTAGTATTGTAGTTGGTGGGCGACAGAACATTTTTTTAATAAAATGGTCTGGTACCCCCAACTAGTATACTACTGACGATGGAAGAACAAATGCAGGGGTAAATGCTGGGATAAAGTCACACATGATGAAAGATTGTAATCGGGCATAAGGGCAAATTAGGAATTACAACAAGAGGCAATTGCAAGTGATTTGACCCTGTCTGATTGGTTTTGGACCACTTAAAAGTGACAGTGAGGCCATGAGGGGCCGAAACTATATCCCCTCTACATAGGAGTGCCCCCATAAGTATGTGCACTGGCTAACGATAAATAACTACAAAAAACCCTAACAAAAAACAGGGTGCAAAGAAGAAAAAAATTCCAGCTTGCCCAATGTAACTAAGATGTACTAGCCCGAAAGTTACTTTCACTAGCTCGGAAAAAAAATTCTCACTAGCACAATTAATTATTCAATTAATTAATAATAAATAATCAACTATAATTTAATTAAAGCCTTACTTAACAGTATAAGTGTAAATGTTTATTAACATTTAACTACCAGTTGGTAAGATACTTTTAACACTCATACAATAATCCAGTGTTCATCATACGGACAAATGCTAATTTATGATAAAATAAGGAATCAAAGTGAAACTAGCGGAATCAAACTCCAAATAATGGAAGGCCGGTTTTCCTTGAACACATAATGTTAAAAACCACATATAACTGACTTAACATCTTGAAACAGTTTGTAACAATTTCTGTCACCTCTTGAAACAATAAATTCCATATTAAGTTAGCAGCTCTGTTTACTACCATTGCTAATACAGTTCTACTCTCATGACATTATGGCAGGCTTAATTATCACAAACGTTTTGGCCTCCTCTTTTGAGATAAACTAAGATACCTGATACTAGCAGTCAGATCTTACGAAGCAACAAGTGGTGTACATGTAAGGCAAATGATTAATCGCAAGCAAGTTGAATTACAACTGTGATTAAACATCGAAATCGAAAGGTATGCACAGTTCTATAATCTCACGCTCAATCACTGTTTTACAATATATGCCTCTTCATCTGCATCCAAAATCCAGTGTGTGATGGCTGGTCCAGAAGTGTATTCTTTGGTGGAGACATCAGAAGAACGTACTCTCATTAAGTCTACCAAGCTTCTCTGCAAGATTTGTTTACAGACATTACTCTTGAGCTGGTTCATGGTCGAGAAGCTCCTTTTACACATGGCTGTTGATGGTGACAGTGTCATCATGAGGTCCAGGAGTACAAGGCAGTCTTTCACATCATCAGGCCGTGAAGCTAACAGATTTGAAAATACCTCAACTGAATTGTTTGCCTTTTGTCTACTGAGTCTGGTACGCAGCATTGGCCACTGGTGAACTATGTTTTCCTGCTCTTTCTCAGTGAGGTGTTCAAAGTACTGAACAAGGGAACAGGGTGCAAGATTCTGAGGCATCCTCTGTAGGGTCAAAGATTCTTAACAGGCTCTAGGGTTTCTCCTGAAGATTTCCAAACCTTGACTTCAGATACGTAAACACTTCTGAGAGAAATGTTTCAAACTGTTGATCAAGCATGTTGCCTGGATGTGTCATTCGCAGTCCATGTCCTTTGTCTTTGCCACAGATGAACATAGCTGTTTCCTCAGAATACCTCTCTAGAAAATGTCTGTATTGGCATCCCCTTTGGAGCTCCAACTCATGGTCATGGTTGTCTCTAGTGTCACGACTACATCTGTCATGCAAAGTTGATCTTGTTGGAATGATTTACTCAGCTCTGACAGAATCTTCATGACATCCAGCAAGAAATAAAGGTGTTTGACAAACTTCTTGGACAGGAATTGTTTCAGAATTCCCTTGGCACGTGCCCCGTCTTCACCAGTGGACCCAGTTTTATGCTGCAGGTTCATAACAGTAGTGACATAGTGCTTCTCCAGGGCAGTAATTGCATGGTATCTGCTTGCCAGCCATCTCATCTTCTGAAGACCACTGTAATAGACCACATCTTCATCGATAATACTAGCAATCTCATTAACCTCTCTTCGTCGTTTTGGGGAATAATAATAAAACTTGTACGCCTCTAACTGTATCCTCAAATGTTGAAAGGTTAGGGGCACCTCTTCACAGCATCAAGTACAGCCAGCTCCAGGTTGTGAGCTACACAGTGGATGATGCATAATGGGTGACCCACTTTCTCCTCCAGCTTCTTACTCACTCCACCCTTGGCCTCAATCATCACACTGGCCCCATCAAAATTGCAGCCTACTAGCTTGTCACTCAACACATTTTCGTCAACCTGTACAGCTTCAAGTCCTTTATCAATAGCATCTGTTATACCATCAGCATTGCCAGACTGAAGAGAGACAAGGTAAGAAAACCGTGTTGAAGGTCTCCCATTTGAAGCAGTGTAGCGTACAAAAACAGTCAACTGCTCTGTGACACTCTTGTCAGTGGCGCCATCTGCCAAAACACACAGAAACCTGGCATCCTTGATTTCCTTTGCACACTTTTCCCGTTCAATAGACCCTATACTGGACACAAACTCTCTGCATTTAATTTAATTGCGGTAATTATTGCCCATGTCTATTCCATTCTTCTCTAGTAAATCACACAAACACGTGCATTTTTTAAACATGAGACCTTCTTTTGCCACATAATGAGCAGTATTGAACAGCCTTTCCATTCTTGATTTGGTTTGTTCATCCAGCTTTGCAGATATCGTCTTCATCATTGTTGTAAGGGGCTTGTCAGCATTTTCTTTGTCAACTTTCCATTTGTTGTAGCACTTTCCGTGGTCGCTACAATTGTTTGCATAAAGAGTTGAGACACTCTTCGTTAAGAGGACAACTTCAGACATTTTAAAAATTATACCTTGTACACCCCCTCCCCCCCTTATCAATGTTGTCAAAATGTCGGGAATACATTCAAACCATATAGAAACAACACTGAAAGGGGGAGGGGGGGGGGTTAGAAATGAAATTATTTGTTTATTTTTCAAACGAAGACATGCTTTTGAAATGAAATCCTGTTTTTGAAGAGAGTGTCTCAACCATTTTGCAACTCATTGTCTGAGTACTGTAACCCTCAAGTACTGTTGTTTTGATTTTTCAGTAGAGATTAAATTTGGTGTACTTTGTCTTTTCAATGTATCGGTTTTAAAAAACAGTATTTCATTTATATACTTTTGCGCGTTTCAAAATGGCACAATAGAAAAGCGCATTTTTGGCATTTTTGGTTTTGACGTAATTGCCTCCAATTCTCTTTGGCAAGGGGTGCGCGTTGAACAATATGCGCTAGTTGATCATTAGTGCAATTGCCGGGCCATATTACGCTTTGATTTATTTGTAATGACGAAATTAGTAAATCTATAATCTAAATTGGTGATAAAAAGGTATATTTACGTACCCGTTGACTCAAGAGGCGCAACCAGATTGAAGAGATAAGCGTTTATTGCGCAGTTGTAGACACGTAGAGCACAGCATGTGAAATAAGAAACGCGAAGGGAAAACTATAAAGCATATTTCTGATAGTCCAATTCATTAAATCAAATGCACATGGTACCCAATTGTTGAAAATATTTCAAATTTGTTATTTTTTCGACATCTAGCTGAAATCTCACAGGTCATTTTTGTTGTATTCGTAGCGATAAGTACAATTACGCTGAGTTATTATATTCCACGCGCACAGCTGTTATGTGTAGTTTGATTAAAACTATTACTACCGTCCTCGTATGGACTTCCTTAAGGGATATGCAACTTACTCCGAGTATAGCGAAGGTGTACGAGATGGAAACTAAATGCGAATGCATGGCGGGACCAAACCAGAAGGCACTTCTGTTAGGGATTTACCCGAGTCGCTGTGAGGCAGGTATGCCTAACTAATTCGGATTTTTTTTTTCAACCCGAAGCCGTTTGCTGAAGCTGAAATGTCTTGCTTTCTTTGTTTTAAACTGCAATAACTCATCTCTACATTTCTGACATCTTCCGGAGCTGAGTGAAATAAATACCACCCCCGCAGTCTACAACGGTCTACGGTCTACAGCGATAAATATATAAAATATATCATCTTACTTTATTTACCTATGTGTTGACCGTCCAAATTGTGTAGACCGTGCGGAAATTTTATGTAAAATAGATAGAGCTTTTTTCGTTTGTGGAAATTTGTTAAGACAGCTTTCTCTTTCCATTGACTGTTTTACATTGTGATGGGCAGAAAGAAATGCGTTATTACGAGCTTAAACGTGTTCGTCACGCGATATCCACATGTTACGTAATTTGAAGTGTTGAAAATTGTGTGACTGAGCGCGTGACAAATGAAGTAAAAAAAAACGAATTTCAAATGTTTGAAAGCCACGATTTTTTCACTTCGTTTGTTAAATTACAATTCCTTACTGGTAATACTGTAATAAACAATTATTTTCCTATTTATTGGTACAATTTTGGGCTTTTTTCATCGGCTAATCTCTTCGCAATCGGTAATTGTATTGATAACCCAATGAGACAATTGTTTGCATAAAGAGTTGAGACACTCTTCGTTAAGAGGACAACTTCAGACATTTTAAAAATTATACCTTGTACACCCCCTCCCCCCCTTATCAATGTTGTCAAAATGTCGGGAATACATTCAAACCATATAGAAACAACACTGAAAGGGGGAGGGGGGGTTAGAAATGAAATTATTTGTTTATTTTTCAAACGAAGACATGCTTTTGAAATGAAATCCTGTTTTTGAAGAGAGTGTCTCAACCATTTTGCAACTCATTGTAGATACATCATGGAACTTGAGACTTTGTACACTATATTTTCCAATACCACCAGCGCCTTTATAAAGGGGACTTGATTTATCACAAATGTTTGGATAAGTACGGCATACCTACATGAAAATGTTAATTGTCAACAGCTATAAAACCACAAGCTGTTACTGGTGAAAGCAAGTCCTCTTAACCTGTTACTTTTAATTTTGACCATTATTATTAAAACAATATGTTCTCGAAGGGTTAATTATATGAGGTTCCATAAAATTATACTACAACTTCGTAAGAGAGGTCATCCAGGGCAGAGGTGACAGTGGGGGTGTGGCTTATAACCGAAATATATTTTCTTTTAAGCTATGGTATTTCAGATTTTGTAATCTAAATCATGCATTCAATTCTTAAAGAGTTTGTATTCTTCCACATTTTCACACAAAAAACTGATATTAGTGACATTTATCAAGCTTCACATACCTTGCAAAACATTACATCGTGGATAGAGTCATGCTCGACCCAAGGGCATACTTCTTTCTAATGAGGCTGAAAGATCCGCTGCCTCTTCATTTCATACTTCTCTTTTTTTCGTATTCTCACTTTCTTCCATTCCTTTGGGTGAAGCTTTAAAGTGTGCCTTCCCTTCATGAACCCGTTTGTCACACTTTTTTAGAAGTATTGGTGGTTTTTTTCGTCCTCTTCCAAACGTTGCTTCTTTCTTAGGTTGTGGAGAATGATGCTGTGATTAAAAGAAATCACTTATTTTGTGTCGCTTCCTCCTCTGCACCCCATCATGTTAATCTTTGTCTGGTGCTGGAGTTGAGGGTTGTGGTGGTTTTCCTTTAACCTCAAATATTGGTATGAAGTGGTTGGGCTGATACCAGTTTCCTGAGCGGTTGTCCAAGTTGCTGTCCCTGGACCAAAGAATCATCGCCATATTCACATTGATGTCTGGTTTCTTTGAAGCTTAATCACAGGATACAATTCTTTTGTGACAGAGGGGATGAGTGTTTGTGTTACATTCTGGATACAGGGAGAATATCGGTCTGCCAATAACAGTTGAAAGAGCCAGCATGTGCATCATTACAGACCATTTTCTGTCCCGGCATCCAGCAATAGCTTCACCTTTTACAGCCTCAAAACGATCCTTTGTGTCATCAAAAGCTTTAAGCCCACTCTCAGACAAACACTGGATGAATAAGCTAATCTCTGGTAGACCACAGTCACTTGCAGCTTCAGATAAGTTTGGGTGTGTTGCATAGAATGGTGCATTCTCATAGAGTTCAGTTGCAGCTATTGTTCCTAGAGCCTCCTTCTCTACTGGTTAGCAACAGGGAGGAGTGAGGGCTCTGGGAACATGACTGATTTGAAATTCGTAAGTCGTACTCGTAGTCAATCTCGTTGCTTTTTTCGCTTGTACACCTTCAAGATTGCTTGGTAAATCTGTGGGGATCAGACCCTGACCCAGGCTGTCTTCCATTCTAAAGACTCAAGGTTTTGCAATGCATTGAGTTCACCACAATATTCCCTGCTGATGTTTTCAACCAGTTCCATGGTCTCAGAGATTTAGTGACTACTCCGGAGAAGCTTCTCCAAGTCCGCTGCAACACGAGGATGACTAACATACTTTTTGCAATAAATACAGTTATAAAAATTGTAATTATTACTTTAACCCTTTCACCACTGGGTCTCCAAGTCAGAAAAGTGCCCTGAACACCGGCATTTTTTGAAAGTTTGCCAGAATTACGTACCTTTACTTTAAGTGAATTTTTTACAAAGAAGACTACATTTTGTAGAAAGCAACCAAATGTTGTTATTCCTTACAAAATTCTCTTTCATTTAGTCCTATTTACAGATCTCAGAGATGAAAACTGAATCAACTGTACTCTTCAAACTTCAATCATTTGTAATTTTTGTAAAAAGACAAAGTGCATATATCCATTCGAAACTTAAATCCTGCTATTATCTATGCAATCAAACATTTTAAATTGAATCAAAGGCTCCCATGAGCCAGCTCAGCATGTAATTGATGTTAATGACATTCATTGAATGCAGTTGTTGGCTCTTCCCTGTTAAAAATGGGGATGGGCTTTGCCATGTTATCTGGGCAGGAGTTATTTGACACTTTCTGTGGTAACTGGTCAGCAGTGTTATATCGAGTCTTATGTCATGCAACTCTTACGTTTTGCTAAGACACGAATATATAAATAGACAGTACAATCCCGATTTCTCAAACCCTCGATTTTTTTAAAAACCCAATAACACGAACCAAAAGTCGTTTCCCTTGGATTTGTTTCACTGTAATTTTACCCCCAATACTGTATATATAATTTTATATATATTGTGTCATTCCAGAAAATATCCATACCCCCACCATGGAGGGTTATTTTGTTTGGACCCCTCCCCCCCCACACCCCTTCGGAATTTCCATTCCAGCGGGTGTTTCATGAACCCTCCTACCCTCCGGAATTTCCATGAGTTTTAATCTGAAAATCCCCTACCCCCTGGAAATTAAAACCCTTTTTATACTTGAAAAATAGCGACAAAAGCTTACCAGTTAGCGCAACATTTATTTCGATCACTTTCATCAACACGCACACGGCTAACACAGCTTACAGAAAGAACAAACAATAGCAATGAACATGAATCGCAAATTAATCCAAAAAAAAGAAAGAATATCTTTCTTTCCAATCAAAAATTTAACTTACTTGTCTTGAAGTCTGATTATGTTTTTGTTTTCAAGAGATTTTGCCATTGCTAGCGCTTGCACGACGAAGGAATCGTTCACGTTCGTAACAAAGCTGCAAAGCTGAGCAACCTGGCTTTTCCAAGAAACAACGGTCAGGGGACTGGGAAGGATTTTTGGTCGGCCATTTTGATACGGTTCGGAGATTCGTGCTTGTAACTTCAAGAGACATTTTTTGAGAGGCGGTAAACTAAAAAAATAAAAGATGCATGAAAGAACAAGATGTTTGGGGTTATTTCAATGGTCAGAACGTTTGATTTGGCTTGGTTTCATTCTCCGATAATAGAGACAAAGTACGTAAGTATTTCTTACGAATTTTGATGTGCTTGTTCAGAAAGGAAACCCTCTGGAAAGAAAACTCTTCGGAAATTTATCACTTTTAGACCCCCTACCCCTCGGAATTTCCGTGACCCTCCGTGGGGGGGGGGGGGGGGGGGGAGTATGGATATTTTCTGGAATGACACATTGAGCAACAGTCAGCCCAAACTCAATAATACAAATCACAATAACTTTGAAATAATTATTGATTAGTATTATTTTAAAGTTCTGGCTTGACTGCGGTATTTATTCACCTATAAATGTTAAGCCCAAGGAAAAGGGAAGGGGGGAGGCTGGGCATATACAGGGCATTTGACCTCCATTGTTGTCCCCACCCTCTGGAATTTGACTTAGAGTCTTGCTAATCAATGATTAATAAATACACAACCATACTTAAAAGGATATAATTTGCCTGAAGGTGCATGTAGGCTTCTTAGTACAAATATTACCTACTGTTCATAAGTATGTGTAACAGAGGTAATAAATGTTTTGTGTTTATATACTGATTTAGATAAAAAGGGACTTTAGTACTATTCGTACAATATAACTTAATAAAACTATAGCAGAACAATCCATCAGAGAACTTTAATTTAAAATAATATGTGCTATTACACAAGCCTCAGATGAAGCCTGCTTTTCTACACGGAAACTATATCTACACAATAACAAGCAAAAAGGTTTTACAGCCAAAATATTTAAGCTTATTCAAATACCTTACATTTTATTTATTTTCGGTTCAAAGCTGTTTAATCGATCAATCGATCGAATTGAACACCTTCGTATGCCAAATTACAAAAGTTTAATGGAATCAAAAGATCAGTTAAACAATAATTTTTGTTATAAATCAAACAACATTTAGAAATAACATTTAAGCCTACCGTACTTCGATGTTTTCCTTGAAAATCCATTTGAAATACCTTGAGAAATTATCGAAGGGGTCCAAACGCCAAAGATCAGTTGAACGCTTCCTCTTTTTCGGCTGTCGAGAAATGTAGTTTGCCTAAAATGTTCCCTGCTGGAACCTTCTGGAACCCATCTTCGTGCAGATATTTTTGTTTGATTTTGTGGTAAATTAAGCTTTTTACAAAATAATTTAAATCTTGTCTCATATTTGGAAAACTGATCGTTTTGAGAGCAGATCTTCGACAGTGTATGTCACCGGTTGTGTTTTTTATCGCATTGTGTCATTCCAGAAAATATCCGTACCCCCCACGGAGGGTCACGGAAATTCCAAAGGGGTAGGGGGGTCTAAAAGTGATAAATTTCCAAAGGGGAGGGGGGTACAAAAAGAGTTTTCTTTCCAGAGGGTTTCCTTTCTGAACAAGCACATCAAAATTCGTAAGAAATACTTACGTACTTTGTCTCTATTATCGGAGAATGAAACCAAGCCAAATCAAATGTTCTGATCATTGAAATAACCCCAAACATCTTGTTCTTTCATGCATTTTTTATTTTCTTAGTTTATCGCCTCTCAAAAAATGTCTCTTGAAGTTGCAAGCACGAACCTCCGAACCGAACCGTATCAAAATGGCCGACCAAAACTCCTTCCCAGTCCCCTGACTGTTGTTTCTTGGAAAAGCCAGGTTGCTCAGCTTTGTTACGAACGCGAACGATTCCTTCATCGTGCAAGCGCTAGCAATGGCAAAATCTCTTGAAAACAAAAACATAATCAGACTTCAAGACAAGTAAGTTGAATTTTTGATTGGAAAGAAAGATATTCTTTCTTTTTTTGGATTAAATTTGCGATTCACGTTCATTGTTATTGTTTATTCTTTCTGTAAGCTGTGTTAGCCGTGTGCGTGTTGATGAAAGTGATCGAAATAAATGTTGCGCTAACTGGTAAGCTTTTGTCGCTATTTTTCAAGTATAAAAAGGGTTTTAATTTCCAGGGGGTAGGGAATTTTCAGATTAAAACTCATGGAAATTCCGGAGGGTAGGGGGGTTCATCAAACACCTGCTGGAATGGAAAATCCGAAGGGGTGGGGGGTCCAAACAAAATAACCCTCCGTGGTGGGGGTATGGATATTTTCTGGAACGACACATTGCGTGATCAATCAATGTAAATCTTTAGTCAACGGCCAGTCAGTCATGAAAAACATTTGATTTATACATTTGATTTATACTATATAACCCGACCTGGCGAGCAATATTCAGTAGTTTTCAGTGTTTTCTCGCTTGAGTGAGCATGGCAAATATGCAAATATTTGTGTTGAAGATTAAACAAATCTTGGAAATCATGGAAGATAGATGATTACTTTAAAATCTTTCACACAAATAGCACATCAAATCTTCATTGATATTTTGGAAAAAGCATATTTGATGGTAAAAAGAAAGACGTTTCGTGAACTTACATTTTGGACAACTGAAACCCGAGATGGAATGTTTTAATCCAGACGTGCATTCAAGCATGTCCTCAACAACAGTGAGATAATGCATTTTCGAAAGACTCTTCCCGTTTTACTTTCATGTGTACAAAAAAAGCAAGACCTTGGTTATAAATGAAGGAAAATTATTTGTTTACTTGAAGCAAAATATACTGACTGTTCATCATCAAACACCCCCAACGTGTTTTGTACTTGAAGTGGTCTCCTTGTATTGTCTTGAAAAATCTATTTGAAGTCCTTTGGCTTCTGCTAATCCGTAGCCTTCCAAACTCAGATGCAAAATATTCTTATTTCCATTTTGAACTCCAAAAAGGTGCACTTTAATTGAAAGAGGGAAGAAATACCGTCTTGAAAATTTAGAAGCGAGCCGTACGTGTACTTGAGTATGCCATGTTGCTAGTTAGTTCGCGATCTAGCATTGTGTGAGCCTGCGGTAATTTAATATCAACTTGATATAAACTTGCCAGGTTACAAAGTTTAACACTGAGCGATCAAGTGACATTTCATTCCCATACTGACTGCAAGAAGTCGTTAATCACGACTAAGGGGGATTCTACCTGAAAAAAGTGCATTTTTTCAAATAATTGTGGCAACACGAGTTTTATTCAAAACTATACCAAACTATATATCACTGGAAAGCTTATGAACCATAGTTTTCAAAAATCGGTGTTATGGTACACCAACGGCAAATGTAACCTGACACCAGTCATTACAACGAACCACTTGTAGTGTGTTACCCATATGTACTTGAGTAAAGATTTCTATACATTGTTTCAACGAAATAACAATATTTTACTGTCATTCTAAAGCATATGGAATGCTTCTTGGGATGAGTGAAGGGTTTAAAGAGATTTTCAAGTTTGACGTCACAGCACAGGTCTCAAGTTACACATCCAAAACATGATCACTATTTGTTTGACCATTTCTTTACAAAGACCTGTATGACAATTTCCTTCACTCATCCCAATTAACTCAATAAGAACTACAATCCCTGAAAATTTCAGGTCCATAGCTCTAATACTTCTTGAGTAATCTTTTCTCAAGTATTAAAAAACTGCGTTTTGAGAAAAAAGGCCTTAAATTATGCGATTAGAATAAACAACAGCTGTATTCAAATAATGAAGTCTAGGAGTAGCCAAAAGTCCACATTTCATTGAAAGAAGCCAGGAACAAGAATTAGAATGCTCCAGATTCATATGTTACGCCCTCTTTCTCGCGAAGGGCTTCTTCTCTTTGGGTACGGAGAAGCTGTAACCCTTGGCGACGCCTCTTCTCCTTAGCTGTTGCCTGGTTATCAGCTTTCTGAAGCCGTGACTTATCCCTGAGCCTAAATGTGTCGCCAGTAAATGCACCACCAGGAATGGAAAGTCTCTCCATCACTCTTTTTCTGCTCTCTGCCCCTCTATGGAAGTGGCAGACTGCAGATGCAGCAGAACAGCGGACAACTTTCACTCCGTGGTGTTTATGTTTAGGACACCGGACCCAAACCATTGCATTGATGCTTTCATTTGGGTTCTGGGTTTTCCCACGCACACATCTTTCCAGAAGTTTACTGTCACTCAGGGTCACAAATGT
The DNA here is from genome assembly GCA_029204205.1 of Desmophyllum pertusum. NCBI lineage: Eukaryota > Metazoa > Cnidaria > Anthozoa > Scleractinia > Caryophylliidae > Desmophyllum > Desmophyllum pertusum. The sequence continues at coordinate 1,683,268 of MU827306.1, read as the reverse complement.
TGGTCTCAGAAGCTCCAGGAAGACTTCTGGCAAACAATCACCACCTTTGTAAGTGCTGGTTCCTGTTGCCTGGTCCTGCTGCCATTTGCACCATGATGATTCACCTGGTGGACAGAAGCGGTGTTGTTTTGCATCATCATTCGATTTTATGCAGTGATGAAGAATGGCAATAATATTCTTTTTCATTGCATAAACAGCAATATCAACATCCCTTTCTGAGGGATTTGCCTTGGTCAAGGTGTTTTGCCGGATTGCTAGGCCATAGTACCTTTGCAGCTGCTTGATTTTTTCTTCCGTAAGCCGACCACGCCCTCCTACAGGCTTACCATCCTCCAGTTTACCCTTTGTGCGGGCCTTTAAATTCATTAAATGTTTGCCCATCCTTTTCTGCACATGGCCTACACAATCCAGCTTAATAACTTTACAGTCATCATACACATTTTCTACAGTGTTAAATGCCTTGCTATCCCCGTCTGACACCATCCATTTGTACCTCATGTTATGAAGATTGATTGATCTGTTCCAAAGAACAGAAGCTCCTTCCGCCTCCATAGCAGGTGAACTCCCTTCAAAATTGATGTCACAATCTCCTGATGCCAAATGCTCCCTTCTCCATTCTTCAAATTGTTCATCATCCCCTTCACATCATGACTTCTTCAAAGAGCACTTACGGCAAGATTTTGACATCACATGATAGTCTAAGACTTCTCCAGTGTCAACTGAGATGGCAAAAACAACACCTGTCAATGAAGTAAAGCCTCTCTTGGCCCAAGTGCCATCAAAGCTAACAGCAGCATCAATTATTGCAGTGCTGTCCGAGACACTATTTTCCTCCATGATTAGCTGTCGAACCCTTTGGCCTGCGCTTTTAAGTTCTTCTGTTGCCTCACATTCCAATGCTTCCAAAATTATATCGACTTGCTTGTAGTAAGCAGCCCTTGAAAGGCACGGCATGTTCATTATAGCACAGAAAGAGGAGAGTCCTTCGTAGCCACTTCCTGATTCTATCGAGTGATAGACAGCTCTCCGGTTGACATCAAATGATTTGCCTTTCTTGGTAATGTTGGGTGATGTCTGCCAAGGAGTACTTTCATCACAACCACCACAGTTAATGGAAAGATCTGACATCAATCCAGCACGGCTAGACGCATTTTCCTCAATAGTTAGATCTCCTGGATTAAAAGCAAAAAGGGAAAAATACACTGTTAGCTATAGTTACTGAACTAGACAAAACAACAATGTTGAAGTATAAATAATTATTTCACATCTACATGTATACAAGTGTCACAGTGAAGAAAGAGAAAAATGATTACATTCTAATAAAACTCCATTCCTACAGATGATCATTTTAATTTTTTTTTTGGCAGGAAAGCATATGAAAATGAAATAATAAAAATGAAACTAAAAGTAAGCTTATGTGTGGTATTTCTCACCTCCCTCGCATTTGTGTAAAGTTGAGAGCACAGAAGAAAAGCTCTTTAGATCAACGAGCCTGTATCCGTTTTCTTCCTGTACAGCTTCTCCTTTTTCTTCAGAACTTACAGAAGACTCATCTTCAGAGCTCTGGAGTCTCATTTTCTTCCTTGAAGAACTAAGTGGCTGATCACTTTCTTCGCCAGAATCTGACAGATCAGATTGATCGTTCGAAGTTCCTGGAGTCGGTTCATTCGGTTCACTCTCCTTGTTGTAAGGGGTTTCCTTCGATGATTGTACTTTCTTTCGATCTCTACCATGCCACTTTCTTTTCCTGGTTTTCCTGTAAAGGCTTCTTTTCTTCTGTCCAGTCATTTCGAGGCAAAACGCGTTCAATATTTCGACATACACTGTAAACACTTTCACTCAAATCACTCGATGCAATTTCTCACTCGTCTCCAGTGTTCCTCTTCCAATTTCGAGTTTACCCCTTCGTGTAGGGGGCACAAAGATTACCAGATGGGTTTCGCGCTTGTTTTAGATGTTTTGACGTCCAAACGGATTTGTAAACTAGAAAATAACAACAAATGCGAGTTTCCGTTGCCATGGTAACGAGATTTATATCCAGTTTCAAACGTTATTTCTCATTTAAATTTTGAAATTATTCGGAAAAAACACTCGCCAATGTAAAGTCAAATAGTTGAACCTCTCATTTCTGAAGAAAACGAAAAAACACTCTTTTGAGCCAATTTCAGGTAGAATCCCAAAAGGAGCTCTTTCAAGGTCACATTTGATGAATAAAGCAATTTTCACACAATAATAGTACACTTTACCCTGTCACTTTCCAGCCATATTCACCACCCGCACTCAGTTAGATACTCTCTAACTTTACTACACTTTTCAAATTGCATACTACTAAACACCATCATTTTAACTCAATGCAAGAAGTTGTAAATTACATTTTTTGAAAAGAATTGTTAGCTTTTGAATGAAAATGAGATTAATAAATATGTCTAATACCAAATTGGTATTTTTATGCAGTTTCAATGTCGTTTTTCAGGTCCCTTGCTAGTTTGCAAAGTCTTCTTTTGTGTAATAGTCATAGAAACAATTTGCCCCTCCTTTCCCAATACACAAGTAAACTTCACAACGGCTACACTGGAAAGTTGTCTTGTGTCTTGGGAAAGGATTGTCAGGAGTTGTTTTCATTGAGGCAAAGTGCTTCCTTTCGCACAGAACACAGCAATGGAGTCATTATCTTCAACCCAGGCTGGTACCACTGGTGGAGGGTGGATGGTACTAAAAAAGAATACATCTTTTTATCCTTCCATCTCAAGGCAGTCATTTTTTCATTCCTTGCTGTAAGCCATGCCACATCAACAACATTTTTTTTATTTGTACTCTCAAATAAAATTACAATTTACAATTTTTTATTATTATAATAGTAGAGTACTGGCTGCCTGAAATAACCATAGGGGATAGACGAGCCAGGCAGCCAGTTATTTATTAAGTATTGATAAGGAATAAATGGACAGACAGGAAAGCACCAAAATAAACATGTATACACACACTAGCACACATGCGCACATACACACACATAGCATTAATAACATTAAGATAGCAAGCAGCAAAGCTAAAATTCTATAATTTAATATTCTAAGCAAGTCCAGTAAGAGATGTTAATAGTTATTAATGAAATCAAGTTTTAATTTCTTTTTAAATTGAGCAGGTGAAAGAAGTTTAGTGCTTTCATCAAGGGAATTCCAAACTTTCGCACCTTGAAACCTAATATTAAATATTCCATAGTTAGTTCTTGCTTTGGGAAGCGAGTAGCTCATTTTAGAGGAAAGTCTAGTATTGTATTTATGTACTTTGTTAATAGGAGTGAAAAATGAATCAAAGACTGATGGTAAGTAAGTAAGTAAGTAAGTAAGCAACTTTATTTTACGAGGGTAAACACATAACAGTTAAACACTGATAAACTAGTGGCCCTCGATCCTAGGTATCTAAATTTAAATGGTCTAAAATATGATTTACAAAATTTAAAATAGACTAAAATATATTACAATATAGAATAAACGAGTATGGGTACTAAAAATTATGATAAAAATATGTACATTGAATTTCAAAGAACAAATTAGAATTTATATATAAAAAGGAACTAAGCTAAAAAATATTTTTTTTAGTGCAGACTTAAAAGAACCAGTGGTGTCTCGTTTCCGTATATTAATAGGGATGCTGTTCCACAGCTTTATTCCACTGACTTGGAAAGTTCTTCCCCCTTCCGATTCCCTGTTGTAACGAGGACACACTAGGTTGTAGTTTCCATGGCGACTAGTCCTGCTATGCAGATCTGAGTTTCTAGCTAATAACTGCGTTATGTAGCTTGGACAGTTACAGTCATCTTTAATACGCCTAAATATCAAATTACACTTCTGAACGTTTATTTTGTCCTTTTGGTAAGAGGTGATGGTGAAATTTATGCATGAAAATTGCAAGGTGAAGAAAAATAACATCAAACAGTTTGATAATTTTCAAGTTTCTATAAAGTGGGCTTGTATGATCTTGAAAATGAGAGAAAGTTATGATTCGAATAGCTTTCTTCTGTAACATATATAGAGGCTGGAGGGTTGATTGGTAGGTATTACCCCAAGCTAGTATACCATATATAAGAAAAGGATAAATCAACGCATAGTAAAGGTTAATAAGAATATTCGAATTAACGTAATAACGTAGTTGAAAGAATGCCAACATTTCTTCTGATCTTTTTAGAAACATAGCTTATGTGACTTTTCCAGTTGAGGTTTGAATCAATCATTATACCTAAGTATCTAATAGAACTTTCCTGTTTTAGTTTTTCTTCATTGATAAATAGTCTAAAATCATAGTCAATTTTTCGTTGAACTGGATGAAACAACACAAAGTTAGACTTTTCAATATTCAGGGAGAGCTTATTTGCACATAACCAAAGATGAATCTTACTTAATTCATTGTTTAGGTGAGACTGAAGAATTGAAATATTCTTGTGTTTATAAAATAAATTAGAATCATCTGCAAATAGGTGAAAATCCAATAGTTCAGAACAAGAGGCAAAATCATTGATATAAATAAGAAAAAGCAAAGGACCAAGCACTGATCCTTGGGGAACTCCACAGGAAATAATTTGTTGATCAGATGTTGTATTATCTAAGCAAGTGAATTGTTTTCTATTACCAAGATATGAAGAAAACCAATCGTATGCAACTCCTCGAATGCCATAATGTTCAAGCTTTTTAAGCAAGATTCCATGATTTACTGTGTCAAAAGCTTTACTGAAATCTAAGAATATGCCACAAGAGTAATCACGGTCATCTATTGCTTTTTGTACTTTATCAATAATGCTCAAAACGGCATGGTCTGTAGAATGATTAGAACGAAAGCCAAACTGTCTGTTGTATAAAATTTGTCTTTTTTCAAGGTAATCAGATAATCTACTAAACATGAGCTTCTCAAGGAGTTTATTGAAAATAGAAAGAAGGGAAATTGGGCGATAATTGCTTAAGTTAGTCTGTGATCCCTTTTTAAATACTGGAATTACTTTAGCCAATTTAAAGTTATCAGGAACAACACCGGTTGTAAATGAAGTATTAAATAGTATTTCTAATGGCCCTGATAAAACGTTTTTAAGAAGTTGTAATATATAAGCTGGAATACTGAAGGGACCTGTAGCTTTAGAGGTTTTTAAATTTGATATCTCCTTTTCAATTTCAACTGTAGTGGTGGGAGCAAGAAAAAAGCTATCACGTGCAGGAGAAGTCAAGAACTCTTGTGGTGATTATCAACACAGGGAATGGAGGTTGCTAGATGGTTGCCGATATTAGCAAAGTATTTATTAAAAGCATTAGCAATTGAAATTTTGTCAGTCAATTCACAATCATTGTCATAAATTTTAGTTGGTGTATGCCTCGCCTGGGGTTTCAGATATATAATCTGTTTGATGCCTTTCCATATTTCTTTGCTATTGCCATTTCTAGAAACAAAATAATCATTGTAATATAATCTCTTGCTAATTTTTATTAGATGATTCAATTTATTCCTATAGAATTTGAATTTTGAGTGGAAATAGGTGGACTTAGTTTTTAAAAAATTTTTGTAATGTGAATTCTTAACCTGAATAGAAGTTCTAATTGCACGAGTTATCCAAGGTTTAGATTTGACTTTCATTTCACGTTTAGATAACTGTTTCACAGGAACATGGATATCAACAATTTCTGTTAATTTAGTATAGAAAGAGTCAAACATTGTACTAGGGTTTGAATTAGAGGCAAATAGTTCATCCCAGTTAACTGACTGGATATCTGTAATTAGCGCTGACCCATCAAGATTAGAGTAATCTCTCTTGTAGATCTTAATATTATTTGGGAGTGAGGAATATTCACTAATGATGAGAAAATTGGGTAGATGATCAGTGAGATCATATACTAAGTTTCCACTAATAGTAAAGTGCTCCATTGAATTAAAAAATATATTATCAATTAGTGTTGATGAGTGATCAGTAATTCTGGTAGGTTGTAAAATATGTGGTTGAAAGAAGAATGAGCCTAGAGTATCAAGAAAATTGTTTGTATCAGGATGCGACTCAAACTTTAGAAGGTCTAAATTAAAGTCACCAAGGATACAACAATACTTATTCTCTCGATGTACCTTGTCAATAATTGAATTTAAATAATCCATAAAAGTATCAAGATTACCATTGGGATGTCTGTAAATGACCCCACATATCATGTTCCGCCCCCTTTTCATTTTGTATTTCAACCCATAGGGCTTCAAAGTCATCTTTCGAAGCAATAAAATCAGGTCTAATTGATGATTTTAAATTATCTCTAACAAAGAAGCCAACACCACCAGCATTGGAAAGACTAGGCTGTGATATAAAATTATAGCCAGGTAGGTTGGTATTAAATATTGGATTTTGGTCGGCCTTTAGTTTGATTTCTGTGAGACCTATCATTGAAAGAGGAAAATATAATTGTGACAACATGTGTTGTAAATTGTCAAAATTAGCAGCCAGGCTCCTGATATTGCAATGAATAATAGAGAAAGATTTACCAGATAAACAATCCCTAATATACTGATTATCATGAAATTCGTGGGTAGTGTAGTAATTAAAATTTACATCAGATGGCATGTGTAGTTCAGCATCTGAGTTAGTTAAATGTGATATATTAGTAATAGAAGAAGAAATATTTAAACGTGGCAGTGAGATATAATCACTGACCTCGTAGCCTACAGAAAGATTGGTACTGCTAGTACATTTCAGACAGTTCATTACATAATTTAGATCTTAGATCTAACTGACCTGAACAGTGTAATAAATCTAGTAAGCTACGAGTAAGTAAAGTACTTATCTGCAAGATGACATCTCTCAAAGCTTTTGTAAGTCAATAACATTCTTTATATGTACTGCGGAACTGTCCACGTCCTTTCTCGGAAAAATCTTTCCTCCATAAGTCCAAATAAATTTATAACTATGATCTTTCTTGAATTGTAGGCAGTCGTTGAAGAGGTCCTTGTTCTTCTGTGTTAAGCTTTCATTGATGAAAATTTTGTTAGTCTCTGAGTAGCCCAGGGCTTCAGTTGTTACATTTTTCAACTCTTTCCTGGCCCTGTAAAAAGTTTCTCTTGTATCACGCCTCACAAACTTGACAATAATTGCATCCGGCCATGATTTCTTTCCTTGGTTAGCTGATTTACTAGGAATACGATGACTAACTGATATATCATCCCGTTGTAAAATTACACCAATTTTTTCACCAACTTGCATAACGATATCACTCGTCACCTCCAGTGCGGTAGATGTGGGTATTCCTCTGATCTCTAGGCAATCCCTCCTTGAATACTGATCGAGGTCATTGAAAGACACTCAAAGTTTTCAGCTCGTTCGCTGTTTGAGAAATTCCGTTTTTAGAAGCTTGTTTTCGTTCATCAATATCTTCTTTTCCTCATCAAAGGCTTTGAGTGATTTTGAAATTTCATCATATTTAGCATTGATAAATTTGGTAGAATCCATTGCATCTTGAACTTGTTTACTCAGCGGAGTTAACGCCTTTTCAAGCTTGTTTTCCAGAATCGTTTCTAGCTGCTCAACTGTTATAGAAGACATAACTGTAACATACAAAAACACGAAAACAGGCACACGAAAGCCAACAAACATGTAGTGACTAAGATTAGGCGTCTAGCGACCATTTACTGCTGGCTTCATCGAATTTACCGGTGAAATCTGCAGAGCGAAAGAAATGGCCGCCATCTTTCCCGCTGACCGCTGACCGACTGATCTCCATGGCTTCCTTAGAACAGTTCTTTTCAATTGCTTATGTGGGTAGCCTTTTCGTGCTCTTGCAGTTCCTGCAGCCAGAATACCTCTCTCTTTCAACAACAGGAAAAGAATTGGACTAGCATAAAAATTGTCAACATAAAGATGGTGGTTTGTGTTGTGCAAATCCTCCAATAAACCCATAACAACTTGACCAGTCTTTCCAATAGTGCCAGCCCCTCGGTCGTCCTGTCCAGCATACATTGAGAAGTTCTTACAATAGCCCATCTTGGAATCACAGAGTTCAAAGAACTTGACACCAATAAAACTTACCTCATCTCAAACTTCAATCTTTCTCTAGTACAGCTGTAACGATTTATTTTCTGTAAGATTATTTTTGGTGGTACACGAGTTGCTCAAAGTTGAAAGGTATCGTCACTCAAAAACCCGATCGAGCCACCTTAAACACCACATTTTCGAAGAAAAACTACCTCAAAACAAAATAATTAAGTAATGGTCCGGCTAAGAACTAGGCAAAAGAACAATAGGCCGCTGCAATA